>JARFOD010146380.1:0-11826 GCA_031763545.1 Mopalia muscosa | reverse complement strand
CCCCCCCCCCCCCCCCCACAATCCTATCATGACTTATCTGCAATAATTTATCACATGTAGCCATGTTTGCATGCAAATGGACAATAAAATACATATAACTTTTATATCGCGGGGTATTAAGGCTGAATATTAAAATCACCGCTGTAACAATTAGTCATTGCGCGAAAAGTACGTTATCTATTTGCGATGTTTACCGTAATATTCTGACAGAGGCAATGTACTGTCTGCGAAAGTCGCACATGTATTTGGTTGTTTATTTTTTCTCTATTTTACTTTGATATCCATCTGACAGCTGACAAGGAATAAACCCGACAATGTCTGATACCGAGAAATTGGAATGTGGTTCGCAAACTAATTACTGGATATCAATAAGCCCGATTCTGCGATTGGACAACACAAAGCCGCGGTAAATCTAATCACAGTGTTAATAAGTATATACCGTGGCGTGAAATTACGTTGTTACCTAAATTTGTATTTTTTAGAATAGATTGTTTGTGTCTAAATCATATGTTTCTTTGTCACAGTAAAATTACTAACGTAAACCCACATGGCACAAGTGTTGGTTGCCATCTCTAATCCAGTGTAGCGGCTTGTCATCGGTAAAAAGATAAAGGACGCTTTAGTGGACAGAACTATTGTTAAATGTGTGATATTGACGAGCTCTTTGTGGATAATGTACAAGGAAGGTTTCGTAGCATAAACAGTTGTTATCAATTCCTATAATAATGAATTTCCTGCCGCGGCTCATCAGTTGTTCACACCAGTTAAGTTATTACAATAGGATTTTAGTTATTAATCGCCATGAGTCTTATTAATTAGCTGATTAAATTAGATTACGCGGTTTTAAAGGTGATAAATATACGGAGAGCGGGTTAAACGTCACGCCGCGCATGGGGGTTATCTCTCCGAACTCGTGAACTCGTGGTCTTCGTACGTGACTATAGCTTACCACATTGTATCCTTGTTGTTTACGTCGTTTACTAATCTTAAGCCAGTAAACAATCGTGTGTATTTTACGTTTTAGCCTTGATACAATTCGTCACACAATTAATTCACTTCGTTGGTTACTATTTTTCAATTAAAACCTGTATTGTATAAGAAAAAGCGGAGAACCACGTTCGTAAAAACGATAAAGCAAACAATTCTGTAAATAGCACTAAATTTTCCTTTAAATACAATCTTTTTTTATAGTCCACAATTCATAAACATATCGTGTTATAGGCTTATGCTGCCCCGGCATGCATCAACAGCACATCCCTTGAGAGCAGATAAGTTCTGATTAAATTATATATGAAAAAAATGTTCTTACCTACTCTCTTCGCTTAAACATTGATGAGATCAAATAGTTTAAATTTTACTTCTAAGTTTTGAATTTTAGTTTTTAAACTTGAGAAAAGGGAATGTAATATTATGATCATATGTACTGTAAGGATAGGATCCTGTGAATTATGCATAGATAATGTTTAGTCTATCTAATTATTAACTGGAATAATGAACAGTGTGTTATCACTATTAGTAATAGTACTACAAATACATATATATATATATTCATATATGTTATATTCTTCCGCAACGTTAGCCAAAGATATTTGATATCCACGAGAAATGCTCCTCATATAATTAATTAGTAGTTCAGTCCGTTTAGAGACACGAGTAAGCACGAGTATTCTTTTAATGTTCGTCTTATTTATTGGTATTTAAGTCCGTTTAAAACATGAGTCACGAGTATTATTTTAACGTTCGTCTTATTTATTGGTTGTTAAGTCCGTTTAGTGACACGAGTATTCTTTTAATGTTCGTCTTATTTATTGGTTGTTAAGTCCGTTTAGAGACACGAGTATTCTTTTAATGTTCGTCTTATTTATTGGTATTTGAGTCCGTTTAAAGACACGATTCACGAGTATTCTTTTAATGTTCGTCTTATTTATGGGTTTTTAAATCCGTTTAGAGACACGAATCACGAGTATTCTTTTAATGTTCGTCTTAATTATTGGCTGTTAAGTCCGTTTAGAGACACGAGTCACGAGTATTCTTTTAATGTTCGTCTTATTAATTGGCTGTAAAGTCCGTTTAGACACACGACTCACGATTATTTTTTTAATGTTCGTCTTATTAATTGGTTGTTTAGTCCATTTATAGACACAAGTCAATAAAAAAGATACGGTATTCTCGCGTGATATCTCTGCTTCGATCTTGCCCATTAGTTCATTTTTCTTCCATGAAATAGTAAGGATTCTTTTAGAAACGCAAGAGTAACACGAGCTGTGTGCGGCCGAGTGTTGTGGTGCTGACAAAACTTCTCTACCGAGGTCCATTATGGTCAGCATGTGTGGTGTCAAAACCTCATCTCTGTATCGAGGGCGTTAAGGTTGCCAGGTTGCACAAGTTGAGTTTTTCGGGAGCAGGATATGGCACTCCAGATCATCAAACTTCCTCCGCCGAAATTGTCGACCTCAAGGACGCAATTCCTTACGAACCGCTCATTCCGGTGTCTGTAGAGACGTGTATGACCATCTCTTCTCTGCAGCTTGAATATGGATTCATCGCTAAACCAGACTCGCCTCCAGTTTCACAGGTTCCAGTCCGTCAATCTGTTGCACCATCGGACCCTTGCACGTCGATGCTGTTGTCTCAGTACTACGCCAAAGTAAGGACTTCTGGCGCTTAAGCCGTTTTGACGGAGAAGGGTTTCTGCCTGTCTGTGCCGATATTCTCCAGAGACCTGGGACATTTGACGCGGTTTCTGTTGCTCGTATGGTCCTGTTTCTCAGATGAAGTAACCGGATGTAGCGATCTTGGGCTGCTGTTGGGACTCTAGGTCGACCAGAGCGTTGCCGGTCAACTGTTGAACCGGATGGCTGGTACTGTTGGAAGAGCCTGGAAATCGTGCTCCGGTGGACAAGGTAAAGTCTAACGACTGCATTATGTGATTACCGGGCCAGGAGACGACCAATGACGATGTTCGAGGTAGCTGCGTCCAATCCTGGCATATCGTAGCAGGTTGGAGAAACAATTTAGCAACTGAATTCAATTGAAGGGCTATGTGTCTTTTATACCCATTAAACTCTCTTAATGATTAGCCATAATTCGCATGTGCAACTGGCTTAAGTTTTTCCCTACGCCTTCTTGGTGCAGCGTTACACAAATACTGACCCAAAAGTCACATGTGATCAACAGCAACTGGCAGGTGCTTAAATTCAATTATCGGACATTTACATTATAACATGATCATGTCTCAATTGAGAATTCATGTTTTAAATTTTGTTTGTGATGGGAGAGTATAGTTTTTTTTACGATTTTTAAGGAGGGCGTCAAATACAGATATTATGTCAGCAATAAACAAATTACTCAAAGGCTTTTGTAACATCCGGCATATGATTTAAAGTATAACGGAAATTGAGGATCAATTTAATGTGTAGGGATGATACATCTTTTCATTATCATAATCGTTCCTGACACCGTATTTGACGGAAGGAAGTTTGTAATGGAGAGGTGAACACTCGGAAGGCGTTGAAACAATGAATGAAATCGGAGGAAACCGATCCTGAACAAGACAAGCCATTCACAGCAAATCCTGAAGGTCCGTAGTCAGTCCCGGATATATGCTTCCTTAATGATAAGTCTAAAGTCCATATAGTAAGAAAACATTCTGGACATATCTGAATTCACAATGAAACATTTCGGATTGGAGATGGTCCCGGATATAGTGCACTGTGTGAGCTGAGATAATCCTCATAAACAGCAATGATATACGTCACTTACATACATAAGGATTTAAGAAATTCCTCGGTATACATTTCCAATGAAAATCCGCGTGACTTGGGGCTGCAGTTAACACAGGGCAGGCGTTCGGAAGCGGGTGGTGTGCCTTGAAAATCACTCCTTGTCAGTCGGCTAAACATCGCAAATTGATCGTTTTTGAAGAAGTACGCAAGGTTGTGATAGATATATGAATATGTTCATGCATTGAGCATTAAATTTTACGTCGTCTTTATACACTATCTTCGCAATTAAATTAATGAAGCGATATTCGAATTGCCGACTTGCCCTTCTGGCTTCCGGCTGGCTCATTTGGATCTAGGGACCTTTTAAGTTGTTGTTGTTGTTGTTGTTGTACGGTTTTAAAACCTGTGGGCTGGGAAGTGAATCATCACACGATTTACGCAGAATTATCCCAAATTAAACAGGCTCTTTTCCTTAGAGTTCTGAGAAACGCCAATAATTCTAGTATCATCATCTTTAAGATTGGACCATCATAAGGTCTCAAATCGTGACATTCGATATTCAATGAGTGAAGCGCGAGTTGAATATCACATGTTGGGAGCTGACAAACCCTGAGGCCCCAGTACTTCTTTTTCTGATAACGAATATTATATTTGTTCCAGTGAGACAATATTATCAGTGGTTAACACAGCGAATTCAACTTAGAATGTTACTGTCTATGAGAGGTTAGCTGGTATAACCAGTAGTCAACCATTGGGGCTTATTTCCTTCTTTTAATAAGCCGGACAATCAACTGATATTGGCAAACAAATAGCCCGAATTCTGTCTGTTATACGATTTTGATATTCAGTTGATTCCAGCCGACGGACTAGCACATACATAAACGGACAGCACATACATAAACGGACAGCACATACATTTACTGTCTCAAGTTGTCTCAGTATCTATACGTAGATTAAATTGTTATGTACAGTTTGAATTCACGCGTACCTGAAATCAAACAAGAATGATCGACATGAACAGCAACTTAAGTTTAAACATCTTTGTCAACTCGACATTTTTTTTATTAATTGTTTTAAAAGTATTGAAACAACGCTGCACAATCCCTGATTGGAGTTTGCCTACGTCATTGTTAATTTACGTTTCTTTGGTGAAAAGGGGGGGGGGGGGTGAAGGTTGTGAACTGTTGTATGTGATCACGGGCACTACTGACAACATGTCGATATACAAATGACAATATTATGATTTTAAGTCCTGACCGACATGCATTTGCTGGTATATCAAATCTACATATTCTTTACTGTTTGGTTTTAAACCGCCGCCGTCTTACCTCCATGACATAGGCTCCAAACGACTTGATCATAAACAAGAACTATGTTTTATAGGGAGATTCAGCAGATTACCGTATAAATACACCTGGACTTACAAATTAAAGTATTCTTAAATCAAAAATATGTTCGATTTTGTTTTCATCAAAATTTCACAGTCAAACATGTTTATCAACGGGGTTTCTCCATTTATTTATTTGCTTGTCTGTTTGTGATTAACGTCGAACGCACTGGTGATTCATTTACAGGACATATTGTCCATTTTACACTGTTCCTGGCTCAAAAAACGGTGAGAACAATCCCAGTAAAAACCAGGCCTGCTATTGCCTGAGCCACACCGTGTCACTCACTCATATGCCTGATGGTTGACAGGTGGACTCGATCTCGTGAACGGGAATTTAAGTTGGGAGAGGGGGCATCGACAAAAGCCGTGTTGCCATAAAAAACAAACTCAAAGCCAATCGTTCATCCGCACTAAAACACATACGTCGCTATGTAGCTGCTTCCCCAGCAGAATAGAACGATTGACGTCACCGAGGACAATAAAGACCGTCTTAATATAATACCAATTATAACAGTGGAGAGATTTCGTGTGTGAATATTCAAAATCTTTTCTAGCGTTGAAAAAAACAAACAAACGCTACAGATAAGAGAAACTTAAACAATGCAAAAGAAAAGAAAGCACCTTTTATATAAGTAAATTTAGTGTTTGTACTATATTTGATTTTCGGACTAAATGACCTGTAAATAAATAGCTGTTTTACCCATATAGTCCCTTGGGGCATTTGTGTGAACGTAACCGAGAAGTCCGCGTTAGATGGGTCAACCTAAAACAACTAAGTTCAACTCAAATGGCCTATGCTTAAGTTAGTTTAAATGGGCCATATATGTACATAATCCTGGTAAACTAGGATGTAATTGTACATATTCAAATCTGATAAAATTACCGTCGATTTTATAAACAAAAAAGTCAAATTAAATGATGTTAAAAATAAACAATTGTGAATGATCGAGTATATGTGGTTTATTTTCATTTCAAAGAACACACGCATTTATAAAATCATTTAGCAAGTCATTAATCTGTCAACGATATAATCATTAAATGTAGTTTTTCTGAGAATTTGTAATTATCATATTTATGTCGGGCACGAGCAATTCTCCGAAAAACACACATTTCTTATAAGTATATCTAAGACAAGTATATTTTTCTGGATCATTTATTAAATATATTACATCGGAGACTTACATATCTGAATTAATTTGAATTTATTATATCTATAGGATTTTAACATATTTATTTCCTAATCACATTTCTGAATATGCGTTTACTATAATTATTTCGGCGTGATATATTTGCGAACGAAACACGCATTTACTACATTTATTGTGTGGTGATATATTTGTGAACGAAATATGTGTTTATTGAATATATTTCGGTGTGACATATTTGTGAACGAAATACGCATTTACTGCATTTATTTCGGTGTGACATATTTGTGAACGAAATACGCATTTACTACATTTATTTCGGTGTGACATATTTGTGAACGAAATACGCATTTACTACATTTATTTCGGTGTGACATAATTGAGAACGAAATACGCATTTACTACATTTATTTCGGTGTGACATATTTATGAACGAAACACGCATTTACTACGTTCATTACTGAGGCAGATATTAAGACAATATTTTCGTCTGAAATGTTTATTAAAGACACACTTTTCTAAACGAAATGGACATGTAACATAACGTAAGCCAGACATTTTCATCCAATGTTAGCTATTTGCTGGATAAAATCAAATATAGATGAGATTTTTTTGCCCAAGTACCGCTTGGAATATCTAAGGGTACAACAGTAGGCCCTATATACGATTGTGGGCATATTATATCGTAATATAGATAGACAATTTTAAGATCCTATCGGGCGATTTTTCAATATTTTCCCAGGAAAAAGTTCAGATAATTGCGTGAACTTTGAGCGTTTTGGATAAATTTAACACAATAAAATTGTCAAGAATCATAACCGAGTACGATCTATTTTCAAAACATATCTGAATTGAAGTTGCTTTCGAACGCTATGTGTTACAACACATATATTCAGGATTATATACCATATTGGATTAGACTGGATTATCTTGAATAATCCAGTCTAATCCAATATGGTATATACTCCTGAATATATGTGTTATCCCAAAATAACGAAAATACTGGATTATCTTCCTTGAGAATTCCCCGTACGATATATTAACGTTTTCCTTCCATGAACAGATATAGGATGTGGCCAGAGCAGTATACTGTTCGGCTATGATACCGTTAGGTACGTTTTGAATCCTGTAGAAATATAGAGTATGTCAGGAAACCAATGAGATATTCTGAGGACAACTGTTTTAATATCAACTGACAAGTATGTTGAGACATTAAAACCAGTATCTAATCTGTGTATACAGTCAAGGTGTATTGCTGTACAGAACCGATCAGACAGATAACTCTGATGTATCGTCACGCTTTGCCTTCACGTGTTGTTACACGGTATTCTGGTAGATGGTATGAAGCTATAAAAGAAATACCTATTGTATACTATATGTGAGTGTACACACCATTGTGCTAGAGATATAAACGTTATAAATAATTAAAATATGTTCAGGCTTTGTGTAAGTGATATAAGGGATTCGTCCAGAAGAAACACTGTAGCACAGTTTCAGATGGTCAGTAAAATCGATATGCTGAGAAACGGAAACTGGGCTGTATTGGAGTGATAAATGAAGAACTGGGCAGTGTATGAGACACGGAGATCTAGGAGTGGCCAAACCTTGGACTGTTGATTGATTATGAAATCCAAAGAGAGTGGTCAGGTTCTCTGTTCATCCATTATTGAGACCCGAGAACATGTTGACCGACCGACCCAACTAAAGGTCATGTTTTCATGCTTTTGTAGGTCAAGTCGAACACGACTTGTTCAATAATCATTTGTCTAGGTGCTTAAGGTGGATATAAGCAGAGAATGCCCTGTATCGGTTTAGTAACAGAAAGGCTCACATGGGACACGGGAGAAACAATTCAATGCATCCATGATTGATGCGTGCAATATTTGCTAGATTAAATATCAACCAAAGCAAACCTCAAGCTGATTCTCACATAAATTTGTTCCCACGAAAACAAGTAATAAGCCATGGCTATTATCCTAGGTGTCACATAAAGCTATATCATTTATGTAAAAAAAAGGGGTTGAGGGGAGGGCCCATATATACTTCATATAACCCATGTCAAGGTGACATAGTTTTTTTCTTTAGTGATCCAAAAGGAGATGTTGATCACACTAGGGCAGTCCCAGTCATGGTGACCGAAAATGTAGTGTCAAGACAGACATCTTCACGAATGTTAGACCTAGAATCAAAGTCATTGTTTTGCGACAATCACCCTATTGGCTACTGAGTATGGCAATAATGCTTGCGGATTAAGTACGATGTAAACATCATCGAGTGTGGAAGATAATTGTTTGCAGTGTACTAACAGTAGTTTGACTCCTCAGCTCAGCGCCATGTACGAACAGTAACGTGACTTCTCATCTTAGCGCGGTGTACGAAGAGTAGCGGGAATCCTCAGCTCAGTGCAGTATACAAACAGTAGCGTTATACCTTAATTCAGCGCAGTATGCGAACAGCAACGTGGCTCCGCAACCTAGCGCAGTATACGAACAGTAACGTGACTCCTCAGTATACGAACAGTAGCGTGACTCCTCAGTATACGAACAGTAACGTGACTCCTCAGTCCAGCGCAGTATGCAAACAGTTACGTGACTCCTCAGCCCAACGCACTATACGAACAGTAGACTGACCAAATACTCCTCAACATCTTAAGGAAAAGGTTCAGGAATATTCCTAGAATAAAGCATCTGCAGAATATTCCATAGATTCAAAAGAAATTCGACATGGAATTTGTCTCGGGGGCAAGGATTATTCCGCATATATTTATGGATTATCCTTAAGATGTTACGAAAAATTCCCTAAAGTTAAGGAAAAATCCACATTAAAGGCTTTATGAAATTGTTTAAGGAGTTTTTTTTTACAGTGTTACGTGACTCTTCAGCTCAGCGCCATGTACGAACAGTAACGTGACTCCTCAGCCCAGCGCAGAATACCAACAGTAACGTGACACCTAAGCCTAGCGCAGTATACCAACAGTAACGTGACTTCCCAGTCCAGCGCAGTATACCAACAGTAACGTTGCTCCTCAGTTCAGTGCAGTATACCAACAGTAACGTGACTCCTCAATTCATTACAGTAAAGGACCAATAACGTGACTCTCCAGTTTACGTGGGCACAATTGGGGGTCCGTACCTGCATGGTGAGTACCGCCTCAGTACTGATTTGTGAGTACACAGACACGCCGTAGCACTTCAAGTGCACGATGAACTTTCGCTGCGTTCGAGCTACGCATTCACCCCCACCCAGTACGGCCTCCCCCAAAAAACATACGGACTAAAAACACGCACGGTGGGTTGTGACCGGGGCTTTACACAACCGTGAAATTTGATTTATTTTCCTTTTTTTCAAAAGATACTGCTGAGCGTCAGTATACTTAGTGCCATATTCAGAATAATTGTAATTCAGAAAGAATATCATTGTGCTATATTTCTTGTTCAATTCTTGTTTGTCCAGAATATTTATAAATATTGATCTCTTTTCTTTACTAAAACAGATTTTGGTAAAGATTGTGAGGATACGGTGAGGCATGTTTGTGGACATTGTTACAACCATATCCGATCGATGTAACTACAACGGTACAGTAGGCCTATATAAAATTATCTAGCAGCAATTGGCCTACCTGTGCACCTCGCAGTTACTATCGATCGCCATTTGCCTTGTTGTTCTTGCAAAGGGTTTATTTGCTTTAAACACGTGTGTGGGAGTAACAGCTCGTATCCTCAAGACAAATAACTATATATACAACCACAGTTACACTGGCCGAAAGTCTTTCGGGGATGTTTATAAAACTAGCTATTACCTGTCTAGATTTGTTTAGTATCAAATCACTACCTAACCTTATATATAGCATTCTGTCTCCAATCACTTAAAACTAAATATACTAGTATTATATATACCGGTAGGTGAAATATCGGCAGTAATTTCTAGTATAACACAATATTTCAATTTGTATATAGGTAAAATATCGGGAGTCATTTCCAGTATAACAACGATATTTGGGGACTTTACATATAAATTATTTGTTTCGTCGGAGACTGAAATGATTGAAAAGATTTATCAGGAGAGTCACTGTTTATAATGAATTACTTATTCGTATGTTTCAGAATTCCGGAACATCCGGAAAATCAAATCAACGTGGATTGGTTGTGGAACCCTTAAAACAGATTCTTACTAGTCTTGGGCCGATAAGACTTCTATGTGTCTGTTATTACACTTTAATTGGTGTGTTATGCGAGCTGAAACACGGGACAAGACAAATCTTAACACATCTAAGTAGATTGAGAATGAGACGAATTTTGATACCTCTGTATTGACAGTCTTTAAAATCCTAATATTAAGCAAACAAAACCCACTGTTTGTGTCACTATCAAAGCCAAACGTGAAATGCATTAAGCACATTGGATTGCTAAATGAAAGCATAAACTGGCTCCAAACCTGATCAAACACATCGAGAGTTCAGAGTTCAATTATCAGTGAAGGCGCCTCGGCAAAATGACAAACATAAGATTTGGTATGAGAGTATCAAACTGTTTTGAGGCATACATCAATGAAGTCCCAACATTTATATATACTGTTGATTATAGATAGACTTTACTTATCCTGTACAAACTGATTCTGGGTAGATGCTTTTCATTCGTAAGAGGATAATAGATGTACATCAAAATCAATCTATTGAACATATTGTTATTATAGAAAATATATATATCGAAGATTATACTATAAAAAAGATGAACCGATAATTAATACAGAATAGTTAAAAATATTTTTAATTTTTGTTGCAGACTTTATAAATCGTGGCGTCGTATACGATTACTTTACTTTGTGAAACTCGTCAGTGGAAATCACTGTTTGGTATATAATGATTTTGTATGAGTTTGTTTTTTGAAGTTCGTTAACTTCTGTTGAACAGATCCGATTAAAACAATCTGTGCTACTTATCTAGGCATATACAGCGTGATAAAACCATGTCTTCGTTTGAAATATAAGAAAGGATATATATAGTCCACTTCTACCGGATCGTCAATTTCAACAATAATGAAATTCCGAGATAAAGGCAATTGCAGTTTTTATAACTCTGCAAGTGGAATTCTACACCATTTGTTTCGAGATTGTATAGACACAGTTTCCCTATTGAATAATCAAATAACAGTAGTAGCCCGCTTATATTTTATTAAATTCCTAATCGATTTAATCTGGTATTAGCGGTTAATACCGAATTACATATAGATCTTCAACTTGGTGTGGCGTCATATCATAGAGGATTAAATTTAATAGCGCTTCGAGAAAACGGCCCTGATGTAAGCGACTTATAACTTTTCGGGCAACGGTCCCCGTGATTAAGCGTACCAACTGTGTTGCCATGTAATAATAATAATAATAATAATAATAATAATAATAAAAACTGTATTTATTGAGGATTGAAAAACTCTGTCAACAGTTTTTTCATCTTCCCTGAGGCCCTCCATATACACACTTTTTATATACACATATAAAGGACCTGCTGGTTAAGGCGAAACTTCCCTCTGTATCAGACAGGTTGTAACCCATTCTCTTTCGAAGACATATT
>JARFOD010146369.1:0-12778 GCA_031763545.1 Mopalia muscosa | reverse complement strand
CGACACGGGATGCAACCTACGGCCAACAGGTTGCCTCTTTTCTCGCCTCTTACGATTGACTGAGGAAGCCGGGGGAGCATTATTCTACAGGGCCTGCTGGTGTTAAACGGCCCACCCGCTCCCCCACGGGGGTATTAACAATGCGAAATTGTATCAGCAGTTACCCATTTGTCAACCAAACTACATGTACAAACCAAACAACCAATCAATGACGTTGTAGTTTTTATTCAAAACTATACAGCGTTAAAGCATCCTACAGCAAGCTAGTATCTAGCCCACAGGTGAAGGGAGGTGGCGAACGGAGGGAGATACACATCCAACCAAGGCCACGGAGATGTGAATACGCGCAGTGAATAAGGGAGCGATACCAAAACATCACTGTTGCACCATTGAGCTTATGACTGCTTCTCGTCCTACCAGATGATTAAAAATGTTTGTTGATCATATTATGCAGAGTTGTATTTAGCGCTGATTTAGCTACATTCAAAGTAGTGTAATCCAATGACCACATTAGTTAAACCAAAAGACAAAAATAAAAAACATTGTATAGTATTTTGCTCTACAGTAATTATACTTTTGCTCGAGGGTTACCATTTAAAATTGGAATCAGAATGCAGACACACTATTCTTAGAAGGCTGGCAGTGGATTACTCACTCTACATTAACTATACTGGCCAATGTATTCGGTCACTGATTTCATTTTAATTAAATAAAAATTTCTGTTTTTTTTTTCAAGTAGTGCACAAGAATTCTTAAAAATAAAATGCCCAGTACCGTATTGCTCAACAATAATATACAATTTAGCTGCATTGATATCAGGTTAAAGCACCTCACATTATAAAATAATATTATTTTGAAGAACAAGGAAAATAATATTATTTTGAAGAACAAGGAAAATAATATTATTTTGAAGAACAAGGAAAATGATGCATGTACACGGACATGGAATTATATAATGTTTCAAATAATCCAAACATTTTTTGCCCGTGGCTGTAAAATATCGACAGCAATATGGCTGTCATGATGATTTTGATTTACATGAGGGTTGATTTCCAGAGAGTCTATTAAGTTTCACTTTATCTCAAATTACATTTTCTCTCAAATTGTTCAAATACAGACCATGTAACTCTGTTTACCAATCAAATTAACAAACATCATCTGACAGATTTACTGTTCGGGAAACCTCCATGGTCTGGTAGATACAACAGACAAAAGCTAATGATGTTGATATCTAATAGGATATGTGGTAAATGATCAATATAAATTAACCTGATACGAATCATCGACGTCTTAGAAGAGTAAACTTCACAGTCTCAACAATTAAATAAACTTCTCAGACGATGCTAGTGTCCGATACTCTGGAATCAATACACCAGGAAAATAAGAGGAAAATTGTCACATGCTAACAACGGGTGAGAAAATAGGATATACTCATCTAATGATAATGATTTTGAGGAAACGCGACTAAACCTGTCAATGGAACCCTTTTATTTTCTGTAATAGGGAACAGAGAATGCAATTCCACCCACGGGAAATCTCGGATATTTGGGATTTCGTCGTGGTCTAATGACCGGTTGGAGTTTTAACTAAGGTGTTATGTGGATTAATAATACTAATATATACCGTTTTTGTGTTCAATACGTATTTTACCTCATTAGCAAATTATTCGATTTTTTTACGCAAACGATCTGTATTTTCTCATTAATTTCTCAAAAACATTACTCTAAGTTTGAGTCAATTCGTTTTTTTGACGTTGTGTTACTCCAAAGAATCAGGCCAGCCTTTACACCATCCTGTTTAATATACCTAAATGTCTGTATTGATATTCCCAGGAATGAGTATATTAAGCGTTCGTGGTTTACATTTTCTCCTTAGTACTATAGTATCTTCACGTTGCATCCGAATTTGACTGGGCCAATCTGGTATAAACTAAATTCAGACAGAGATGGATAAAAATATACAGGTCGGATTGATATCAGCAATACTGTTTTAAACTGGCTAAGACTTTTGTTTTCCTTCCTGTTTTACAAAAACAAAAAACAAAAAAGGAAAGAAAAAAGAGTATAAACCTTTACTTTTTTTAAAATTAAATTTTGTTTAAATTTTAATTAAAAAATATTGCACATTGGGTATTGAAAGTTTCATAAAAATCACACACAACCCAAATGTGGTAAATTGCCTATCCAGATGTCATTTGAAATATTATACGAAATTTATAAACGTTGAATTTACTCAACCTTCTAGTGAATGCAATTACCTTAAATTCGTTTCTAAATGTTCCAACTGATTTATTATTTAAAAATGTTAAAAGAGATTTAAATTTCGTTCAGTTGCTAAGTATAGCCGCATCATATTTTACTTTTTTTTCTATCAATTGGACATTGTTGTTGTTTCAAGTGTCGACTAATCTGGTCAATGTAAGGTTTGGAAAATATTTGGATCTGAAAAAAATGTCATCTCGTGTCTTGGACGATTTCTGTGCAATTGAATGTCTTTAGTTGGTAGTTACCTCTTCAGAATCATGCAACCAATCCATATAATTCAAGTGGAATTGTTGGTTTGTTCTGTATCAGATAACGCGATGTATCACCTACTTCGCCAACTCATCACCAATTAACGTTTTAATGGCAGGTTTTGAAAGACGACTGTAGTGTAATTATATCAAAAATCTACGATTATTCTATATCTAAAATAAAAGTGTTATTTCCACGTTCGTATGATTGCTTTGCTTTCCCCTTTTTTTATATTTCAAGCGTAATGGTCTATTTCTTTAATAAACTAGTCTTTATATATGTCAATTTGTGGTTGCAATCGCGATTAGTCCAATAACCTTACTTGTTTTAGAAGTATTTGTCTTCGCGCGTTGGAGAATTGAATACAAATTTAATGACAACAAAACCACCTGGAAATACACATGATTCATTAATAACGGTGGATCCTATTGACCTATCATTGTAAACAACATGATTACTGGTTATTATTCGCCACGTATCCTTTCACTGATTAAATTAAGGGAGTCTCTCTAGGTACGAATCCAAGTGAATCGAAATTTTCAACAACGGTTATTTCGTCATGAATTCAAGCTACGTTACTATGTTGAATTGCGTCATTCAATTAATGAAGTCCAAATGTGTACAAACGCCTCACTCGTTTAGTTTTCAATTTACACTACTTTTTTGTTACATCTAAAATAATTAACGCGTGTTGCTAAAATCGTGATTAGAACAACGGGGCTCGGGCTTGTAGGATAGGGTATTAACCTGCCGAGCTAAGGGAATTACAAACATATGTATTTTATATTGTGTCGGTAGGCCTACTGTGTGCATGCTTTTAAATGTAGAGAAGGTCAATTTTGGCGTAAGAAATTCGAGTTCTACTAGTTTGACGAGGTAAAGCTTCAGTTAAAGACGTGTGTGTGAAATTTGTCTGTCGAGACAATGGTCTCAATAATATATAATTCGGCGACATATACACATCTTGTCAGCAATTAGTCTATTTCCATTAACACCCACCACAGGGTCACACTCTTGTATGACCGGTCCTTTTCAATATGCCTTTCGTCTATACATGTGGACCTTAACCACTTAAAGATGGATGGTGCCTAAAAATAAGACAATGCCCGAAATCAATTATTCACCTTTCCACACTTGTTGACTTATTCACTATTTCACGATTGTTGACTTACAACACCAGACCTCTTGTCACACATGACATTAGTTATTACCCAAAGACATAACGATTCCTAGATAGCAATTCTTATCTTAGTATTTATGGCAAAAAAACTTTATTTGCATGAAGTTGATATAACCTCATAAACCATTTAAGAGTCCATGCATCATATAACGAAAACAAGATGAACCGAGAAAAATAAACCATACGCAATAAATTTATTAGTGGCATATATCGACTTACAGGGAAACCCTTGCAAAATTGAAGCCTTTGTTGTAAGAGTTCACTGTTTTCAAGAAACTGCAAAGGTTCTACCCACATGAAATAATTTCGCTTCTATACTAATTATCTGCAATTAATTACCTATTACAAAACGCCGAACGGGATCCTTCTCAACATGGGAAAGATGACGTTACATCATCAATAAACTCGTTTTACTGGTTCAGATATGTAAGATAAAAAAACATGTAACACACAAAAATTATTCAAACATGTAACATGTTTACTGGCGACACTCGCGGAATCCATGATTGCTTTGTTTGTTACTTTAAAATATATTTAAGATAATTAAGCAAAGTACTCCAACCGACAGAAAGGCCGCCAGTTTGCTGGCTTACTTTTCAGTGGCCACACGTCCATGCTTGTGAAAAGTAAGCACACTTGCTTTTTCCTGTATCAATATGTTTCTGTCGCCTGGAGGAATACATTTAAGGCAAAAAACTTCCATTTCTTGGATTTCCCTTATTTTACCAATTGATCTGTATTTGACATGAAATCTGGAGAGCTACTCACGTGAACGTTCTACCTAGACAGCTGATAGTTTTTGCCAATGTTTCATCTTGCAACACAAACGGACTAAACCGGATTTAGCTTGAGTGATTATGATGCCGAAGGCTGGCGGAATTTAGTGGTCGGCCCTTTTTTTTAACCAATTATCTAAAGTAAATCTTTTTTCATCCTGTTTATATTGGGAGTAGAGCCAGACAAATTGATTAAATTTCAGCAAGTAACAGCTACACACGCTTCCGCGTGTCACGGAAACAGTAGAGTCCTTTAAGCCCTTAAAATAAAATTCACATCATCCCAGGCATTACAGTTTTTCAAATTTAGCAAGCGACAGGATCACTAATCCAGGCGTCTATACTGACTGTATGCCTATCGTTGAAACAAGTTTTTCTGAAGAGGTTTTACACTCCTTTTTTGGCTGCTGCATTTGCTGTAATAATATATTCTTTGAAATACTCAATTAATTGGGTAAGGCACGTAGAGAAAGATTCGCATCCTTTACTTCGATGAGAATTGTAGACCGTTCTGCTAAGAAACTCTTAAGCACCGTTGATTAGGGCGCTGGTTCCGTGATTTTAGCGTATCGTACTTCTGATCCTCCTTCGATGTTCCGGTAACGAGATCGGATCTTTTTCCAGACGTTGTCATATCGCCAAGGAGAGGGTGGTTTTCAGATGTTCTATCGCATCTTTGTTGGGCGGAGTACGATATATATCATTGTATTATTAATTACGCTTTGGAGAGTTTTATAATTAAACAAATAATTGTGTTTAGTTTCATTTACTAAATTATCATTTTGGGTTTATAGGGCCAGCTCGGCTGCAGTTGTTTTTTTTTTTAAATATCGCCCTATATTATGTTTTAACCTTTTGTAAAATGCAATTTATTCGTTTGGACAATGTTTTAAGGGAAAAGTTGAAAATCCTGAGAAATTTATGTTCACATTAAATTTTACCTTACTAGATAAACTAATTCCGGGGTCTTCTAGAATTCAAATTCTGAGAATTAAACCATGCAGTATGCATATTTATTTGTCTGCTGTCAATATCAATTCTATTTGCCATTGTTCTGAACGGCATAATAGGACAAATTTGGAAAGGGCGTTAAGAGAACAATCATGTCATTTTTTCCGACAAGAATTTCCACTCTATCGTGTCTTGTAATGAAATGGAATGGGTCTGTTTTCAATCTCACGCGCCCCGTAAGGGAGCGGGTGGGCCGTGGCCCTGCAGAATACTCCCTCGGCTTCCTCGGTGGATCGTAAGAGGCGGGAAAAGAGGCTGCTTTCTGTTGCCCCAGTGTTCACAGAGCTAAAGGGTAACGGGAAGCAGATTTGTTAGTGATGTTCGGTATTTGTGTCCGTCGTCATATAAGTGAAATACCCTTGAGTATGACGTTAAACACCAACAAACATTTTCTTTGGTTGATCTGATATGTATAGATGTTGTGGACACTTGTATTGCTTCTCATTACTTGTTAATGTTAGCTTTGTTCTTTCAATCATCAGATAACCCAATGGTTGATGTCTTATTTGCTTACCACATGTCACCAAGCAGCACTGATAGGGACCATCATCACCTGAAGGAATTCATTAAATCTGTGGTCCAAAATGCTAAAATAGATTCTGGTGATGTGAGGGTCGCCATAATGACATATTCTTGGAAACCAGAAGTTATTTTTTCTCTGGATAAATATAAAACGCAAAAAGAAGTCATTATGGGCATCGACTTAATACCCTCTCAATATAAATCTAAGTATGTGCACACAGCGGCAGCTTTGGAGACGGTTCTAGGTCGTGTATTTACTAAGCAAGAAGGCTCACGACAGAAAGCTACGCATCTCGTTTATTTCATTATGGATGCTGGAACTAACATAGACCAGGGACGCGTTCCAGGAGTTGCCAGGTTGCTGGAAGAATCAGAGATTCACGTTTATGCGGTTGGTGTGGACACCGCTGACAAACACGAACTTGAAAGCATCGCCAGTAGTCCTAGCACTCATTTTGTACAGCAGGTAGAATCCTATGACAAGCTTAAAAACATCCACCACCATGTTACCTCTAAAGTTTATGCATGTGAGTATGTCATTTTATTAGTGCTCTGGCTGTGGACTCACTGTCACCTCAAGTCTTTTGGTTGATGGGAACCTTCAACTAATACACCATATGTGAACTGGGAAGTAGTAGCTGATCAATAATGAAATCTCAATTATATTAGGTATTTATGTCTGAACTTCAAATAATAGTAATATGGGTGTATCTATCGTTTGGTGGAGGGGAATCTTCAACTTATACACAATGTGTGAAGCAATAGCTGATCTGTCATTGACTCTCAGTAATATTAGGTATTTATGTCTGAACTTCAAATAATACTAAGCTGGGTGTATCTGTCTATTGATGGATCTTCAACTTACATGTATACACAATGTTTGAAGCAATAGCTGATCTGTCATGTACTTATGTCTGAACTTCAGATAATTGTTATACATATCTACAAAAGTAGTCTTAACCACAGGAAAAGGAATAAATTTTTCTGATATGTCATCATCATATTTGCTAAGGATTACAATTTCCTAGTCTATTAACATGCAGAAAGACATTTTACTGGAAATTAAACTACCTTGACCAAAAAATTAATGTCATAGTATTTGTTTATTTGAATATTTGTTTATGAAATTTAAAGTATCAAAAATAATGACTGGCTTATTGGTAACCATAGCAATGTCTTTCTGACCAATGCAGACTTCTGTTAAAGTTGTGAATTATGTTTTTATGAGTTTAAGGCTGCTCACATAGTGATATTTATAAAGGTTTTCATCAAAGCTCTTATATGAACTGGTGCTTAATAATATCTATCTTTTGATTAACAATTTCTTCTGACTAATCTAAAACTAATTTTTTGGAGATGGTAATAATAAAGACCAACATCATAACCTGTTTTATATTCTTGTTTATTAATGTGGTTGTGTGTTTTGTATATTTATATAGCTTGTAGAGAAAGATTCAATCATCGTTTAATACTTGGATGCAAACTCATGATCTTTCTTCCATGACTGAGACTCTGTAGCTCAGTTGGTTAGAGGCCCTACTAGCCAGAGATCAGAGTTGCAAGCAAGAAAACTCAGCTTTCTCTACCATGAAAATATGCAAATGAGTATTTTAAAATAATTTCCCTTTTTTAATTGTGGTGTTGAAAAAAAAAATGGTTTGGTAGTCTCAATATCCATATTTATTCCTAAACATGTCACGAGCCAAATTTGTACTGAATGAATTCAGTGAATGAATGTATTAATTAAAAATCAACTGCAAACTTTATTTATTCTTTTCTGATTATATTTAAGATTATCAATGAAGATGGTATTTTAAAGCAATTCTGCACTAATTGAAAGGGATGGAAATATCCTCCCAAACGGACCCTCTTTATCCCAAGCACCCACCTTCCGGGGCTTTCATAGGTTTTCCCCGTCCCTTGCTACATCATTGAAGCTAACATTTAACCATTGGAGGTACCCCAAATCATCTCATATTCTGCCATTAGGTAACTATTTTGGAGGCTATTTTAAAGACATGGAAATTGTGTCTACATGTAAGAGGGGGAAGAGGAATTTTTCAATTAAGAAACAATCAACATTTGTCAGAAAACATAAATTTGTTAATTTACACGCTGTTATATTGTGACAAAATGCAAAAAAGTTAGGATTTGTGATGGCCGAAATTGAGGGGATTTAAGGTACTTCAGCACATAAGTGGTGGAAGGTATTTAGTAATTAAACCATGATATTGGCAATACATTAAAAACGGGGTCAGGTGTTTATATCTGCTGAGGTTTACCATTATACTGTCTTTTTTTATTTATTTTTTTTGCTTTGTGATTTAAGCTTACTATCTGTTAAAGACTATGAAGCAATATGTATTTGGATCCTATTGGCCTTGTCTTATACACAATGCAGCTTTCAAGCACCAATATCTTCAGCACCAGCTTATCTCATTATTAAGCTTTTCTTTGAAGTATAAGCTTACTGATTTATGATATTCTTCAAAGTGTTATATTAAAAAATACAAGTTGTTGTCTGAATATTGTTATTATTAATCAAAATATTTGATAAAAATCATTATTTTAACCTGGTTATATAGTGTGTAATTTTAAATTTTGAATCTTTGGTTTTTGTTTAAACAATAAGTGTTTAACTTTAATAAACGGTAAATCCATGGCTTCTACACATAAAGATAAATAATGACAAACTTGGACATTTATGCCACTTTTTGGACATAGTGAGAAGTGGTGAGGATCGAACACGACGGCCACCTGTTGAAGACCTTATTGTGGGTAAGTACAAGTTAGACATTACTCTTTTTTTTAAATCATAACACTATATACCCAATCATGCTACTGTAATCTCAAACTTGCATGATGGATACAGACAACTGTTAATAAGCTGACCAGAAAATTTGCTGCTTTAGATTGTGTAACAGACTTCATCAGCTGACAGACTATAAAATTGAATAAAACAAGTCTTTATCTTTCCATTTTATTCTATTTACATATAGTCTACATTTTAGTCCCAATTAAACTTAAAATTCACTTAATGTTTTTCTATCAACTACACTTAAATTTTAATTCAGCTAAATTTAATTTAATATTTGAATTCAATTTTCATGAATATTTTCTTTTCTGTTTTATCTCTCAACAAGATTGTAACAACGCCTCAGCAGATATTGTGTTTTTATTGGACTCATCATCCAGTGTGACGGAAATAAATTTCCAGCTACAGTTGGCTTTTGTTCAAGATTTTTTAAAAACAGCTGATATTGACAATGGATCTGTTCGTGTTGGAGTATTAACATTCAGTACAGATGTCTACATCCAGTTCCATCTGAATGAATTTCCCAGAAAGGCAGCTCTAATGAAAGCAGTAGCGAATGTACCTTATAACTACGGCAGCATGAACACGGCTCGTGCTATCAGAACTGCTAGAGAAACAATGTTCATGGCCCATTATGGTGACCGGCATGATGTTCCAAACTTTATGATAATATTATCGGACGGAGTTTCTAATGTGAATGCCCAAAGGACAGTACCCGAAGCGGATATAACTAAGGCTGTTGGTATTGTTGTGTATGGCATAGGAATTGGACTTGAAGACACCCGAGAACTTGATGGAATTGTAACCCAACCAACTGAAGAACATCAGTTTCTCATTGAGGATTTCCCAAATCTTGTTGATATTGATGGTCATTTGTTCAATTCTGTATGTAGGCGTGAGTACCTTTCTCACTGGCTCTATAATTTTAACATCCTGATTTTAACAAACTTAAATTTGACAATCAAAATACTTGTCCTTTTGAAAACAGAATTGTATAACGTGCTATTTGTAACGATTTTTTTTTTTTAAATAGTGCATTTCAAGATATAGAAACATTTGCTTTGGTTCTAATTGTATAATTAAGTTAGTGGTTTATTGAATAAGCCTGTTTTTTGTTTTTTCTCTGTTTAGATGGAATACATACACCTGTGCCTCTACCTTCCTTACCGAGAGGTAAGGAGAAAAGTAAATAGTATTTCATTCTCATTTTATCACACGACTTTCAGATGAACTCTAATTGTCCAGATATTAAATTTCCAATTCTGCAATAAACAACTTAGATGATTTTATGTCAGATTATTAACTACTATATAATTTCTGAGAAAATTTGTTTATAATTTTTTCAAATTTTAAACAAAAGGCTTGATCATTTGATTGAAAATAACTCGGAAGCAGTGTTTTCTCTTTACTGGATGTAATTGTTCAAAGTGTTTCATGAAACTTTTAACTTTGTTTCCAAGCACGAATAGATTATAAAAGTCAAGCTAATTGCATTTTTTTAAATTTATCATGACACTGGAAATATTTTATTGAACATATAGATTCATCTGGAAGTACAATTCATCTGCCATCAGTTCAG
The DNA here is from genome assembly GCA_031763545.1 of Mopalia muscosa. NCBI lineage: Eukaryota > Metazoa > Mollusca > Polyplacophora > Chitonida > Mopaliidae > Mopalia > Mopalia muscosa. The sequence continues at coordinate 2,382 of JARFOD010146369.1, read as the reverse complement.
GTCCCCAAAGGAAGGAAATTTTGCGGGTTTTTTTGCGCGTGATTTTGCAATGCTCTTGCAGGGTTCATACAGATCTGGAAACTCATGGTTAAATTAAGTTTTTTAGTGATGGTAGTTCCTGAGAAAAAATGTCAAACACTTAAAACCCCTTGAAAATCTTCTTTTCTTCACATTTATATAGAACCATTTAATATACCATTAATAAAGATACAAGAGTGATAGGTTTTCTTTATAATCCAGCAAATTCACCTGGGTTGTTTATTGTACTGCTTTTAAATTACAAACTCCAAACAGAGATATATATATAAATCATTCCATTGCTCCAAATTTAAATTAAAAAACACTCTCAGTTTTTATTCCAAAACTTGTCAATTTCCATGGAATCTGTATGAACTCTACCTTCATGGCGTATATGCATGAGCTCTGCTTTAGCAATCACACTGAAATTTCATTCTGTGCATGACCTCTACTGTGTATATATATATAAACAAAAAAGTGAGTCCAAATCTTTTTTAAAACTTTTTAAATATAGCTTACGTATTTCCATTTCAACTCTTTCTAGCTCTAAGCTTACAATACTGTATTGTAGTTCCCAAGCCTTCATAAGCTAGTCTGTCCTTTGAGAGTACGTGTTCTTTTCCTACACCCCCAGAAAATTAGACAAAACACTGCTTATCTGGTATGCTTTTCTCTAAATTTGTGCTTTTTAAAAATACCTGATTGAATAATACGTCTATATTTCATATTATCTTGTTTTCTTTATCTTAGCGTGCTCCACATCAAGAGCTGACATTGTCTTCCTGTTGGATTCATCTACAAGCGTGACTCATAGTCATTTTAGGAAAATGCTTACATTTGTTCAAGATTTTGTGCGTCCGGCAGAGATTGATAATGGAAATGTTCGAGTTGGTTTGATTACATACAGCACAGATGTCTTCATACAGTTTCATTTGTACCAACACCAAACAAAAGAGTCCTTACTAAATGCTATTGCCAAGGTGCCTTATGTCCATGGCAGTACCAACACAGCAGATGCGTTGAAAACAATGAGATCGTCGATGTTTGTTGACACAAATGGTGATAGACTTGATGTTAAAAATGTAGGCATTTTAGTAACTGACGGTTTTTCAAATATAAACTCGAGACTGACTATCCCAGAGGCGAATTCTGCTCGGGATCATCGTATCTCTATATTTGCTATTGGCATAGGGCTTCATGATACTCGAGAACTTGACGCCATCGCGAACAAACCCTTGAACAGATTCCGTTTTAATGTTGATGACTTTTCAGCTTTGCAGAAAATAGATCATAGGATTTTGTCTTCGATATGCTTAGGTTAGTTCAGAATGAATTTTTTTTTTGTGTGTTGGCTATTTGAAAAACGTTGCGATGTGTTGTTATCTGGTGGTTTGGCTCACAAATTTGAGTCTGTCTAACGAATACCAGGTTTATGAGTGAGTCACACAATGTGGCTATGGTAATTGGGTGGGTTGGTTTTTAGCAAGGTTTTCCGTTGGTTTTCAATCCATCACCCAGTGAAATATTCATGAGTACGATCTTAAACCCCAATCAAACAAACAAACCCAAAATCTTGTGCCCTGGTGCTTTTTATTGATGAATTGGACAACATTGTCATTCATTGTTACTTTTCACATTTCCCTTATTTCACTATGTCTTGTATACTGTTTCTTGTCATTATTTACTGTCAGTGATGTTGAGGGTAGTGGATTTCTACCATTGAGCTGACACTTTTCACATAACTTTCAAATAACCTTCAGTACTATATAAAACTTCAACTAAGCCAATCATGTGGTATTACATTTATTTTTTGTAGAAGATTATTTAAGATCATGGTGATTGTTGATAAGAAACACTTTAGGCCCTACAAGTTGAGACGAAAGGTTTTAATGGTTTTAACCATTAAAACCCATGGTTTTAACATTTTAACATTGTGTAAAATGACCTGCAGGACAAAATTGGACAAATATCTGACAAAATATTTCAAACATTTACACCCCTGGATAAGCCAAGGCAGGTTTAATAATGCTGTAGTACCTGTAGCTGAAGCAAAATTACTATTTTTTAGAGTTTTTTTTATGGTTATGGAGCAGTGTCGCGACCCAGAAGTTATGTACCAAAAGGGCAGTTGAATACAACCTTTGGGCATCAAGTTGAGAGGAGAAGCTGCAGTTTAACTCTATACCCTTGATTTGGAACATTTTGTGGAAAAATATTAATTATCATTTAAAATTTAAAGTGTATTGCATCCATTTTTTTTTTTTTTTTATAATATATTTTCAATTTTATCTTTGTTTGGTGTGACATACTTTGAAGAAACTTCTGCAATTTTTAAAATCTATTTAATTGTGTATTGGTCTTGTT
>JARFOD010146358.1:0-12779 GCA_031763545.1 Mopalia muscosa | reverse complement strand
AAGTTGGTTATTTTTAATGGATTTACTGTTCTGAAGACGTATTTAGATGATTTTTGATGAAAAAATTATCATTGAAAATATTTAGTGGATTTTTATTACATAAGTGGTTGCTACAATGCTATCTCGAGGAAAACCTATCTTCCCTAACGAAGAGTTTCATAACGAGCTACTCAAAACAACCCTTCGCCACTATCACCAGAATCTGCATGTCGAACATCCTTTACACTTTCCATACTGGTACAGTTTTATCTCGGAGGTGAATGGAAGCAATAATATTACTCGTTTTCATGTAATGTTCGCCGGTTGTATTGTGCGCATGCGTGGAAATCAACCAAAGTACTCCGCGGATTTGTATTAAAAAACCCACATCAAACAAGCCTGTTTCTCGGCTAAAATCTAATTTAAACAAAACACTGTACCCTTTTTATGTATGGCTTGTTGCAAATAACTCAAATTTCGTCCGCTGCAAGTATTTTAATAAGGATGTAGCTCCAATGACGTCATCATATCTACACAAGAATAGCCTTCAGAAGTAACCAAAAAACACGTGCATAACTCAGTCATATGATGAAAGGAAATCCATGCGAGTAACCTCTGTTTCGTTATCCGTTTGATAACTAGAATACCGAGATAGCTAACTGACAAATGAACTGTGAAGGGCAAACAGTGCATTTGCTTTGTTAAACAATGTTAGGAAAATTAAACGTGTACATAGCTCTTTATGTCGAGCTGGTCACTTGGCAACCATTTGTCAACTGTATTTTAAGTTAAATAACGTCAGTTTCACCTGTCACATAGAAGTTTATGAAGGTCCACCAATACCATATGATACATTCTCTCTGTACCGGTACGGAATAGTGTTGGTGGATATTTTTCACTTTTATAAACAATATCTTCGATTGGCTGATTGGTGTTATAATGCTGATTCATGACCTATAATCAAGCGTCATTCAACTGCAGACGTAGTTTAAACTCTGCACATCTTTTGTACATTAGATATTGAATTCGATTGTTTTAAATGTAAATTAAACGATAATATGTAAAGCGCATACTTATAAACGACAGTACATGTATAGTTTAAATATTATTTTCAGTTTTAGTAACATCTGAATGTGATTGATTTAACAGAGGAATAATATAAGTTCGGTATCATATAAGTATAATATCGTGCTACCTTATTCTAAAAGTATTCATTTTGGTTTATTTCAGTCAATCAATAAGAGAGAACAACACGAGAACAATGATTAAGTAATGCGAAACCAATGTTCCATTATCAGTGATGAACTACACCAGGGTATACCTAATAAACATGTTCAGCATATTGTCAGGAGTTAATATTTGTATTTCCGAGATTCCGTAGCGAATGTAGAAATTGGGAACAAATTAAGACATTTAAAGAAATAGTGGAAGCAAGCGCAAGGTGTTAGTACGTGGCCCACACGCCTCGCCTGTTTAAAAGACTCACGGAATCAGTGCGTTGTGCGCTCGTTGGCTGTAGAGGGCACGCGCGTCACCCGCACTGGGGTGAATACGTAGCCCGACTGCAGCTCGAACGCAGCGAAAGTTCCTCCTGCACTAAAAGTGCTACGGCGTCTCTACGTGCTCCCAAATCCTTACTGAGGCGGTACTCACCACGTACGGATACCAGTACAGCAAACAGCATGGGAACATAGCAAACTCAAATGTGTCTCCAAACAGTGGAGAGCGGAGTAGCTCATGAATATTCAATATCGGCCGGACTTTGAAATTAGCTTTCCTTCAGAGTGTCCACTGTTACAATAACATACGACTAATCGTGTATATGCGTACTTTTACGTTACAATTTCAATGACATAAGATAATGAAATTGATGATAAAGAATAATAGGTATCCGGTTAATGTTATTTAACAAACTATGTTTATTAAAAAGTGGTTATTATATTAATGATGAAATGACAAAATGAAACATATATACAAAATATACAGTGCTTGTTACTGAAAAAATACAATAGGCCTATAATGGGAGTACGAGTAGTTTAGCCAACAGAAAAGGAATTAAATGTTACTTTCATGAAGAAATGCATTGGTAGTTGACAAAGCAAATGGTAAATATACTAAGAAAATAACCCCATTTCAACACTGAATAAAATTAATCCCTTTGTATGAAATGATAAAGTACTACTGAATAGTTGCTTGGATTTTCAGTGAAGCAACTGATATGAAAAACAATTAATACGTCCGTGACAAACACCACTTCCTGGACAATAGTGCGCGACATTATTTGTTTTGTTTCCAATGTGCCATTTACGTAACCACTTTATGTTCTATATGTGGAGAGTTATTGATTGAAAGAAAATACCTCATAGTCACGATTTCTTATCACACTGGCTCTAATAAGAATACTTCAGAGATGGTTTATATGAACAAAGTACGATGTAAGAGTTTTATTTGTCATCCACTGTAATCCCATGCCATGTAAAAATGGCTTATATAAAGGTATATCGTTCTCGAGTATATTCCGCTGTAAACAGTTCAGCACTATTTCAAATTAGTTGTACTAATTATGTACTGTTGGTTATATGTGTTTTTTTATACAGCTTGACGGGCGATTTTGATAGTTTCGCGATTACTGGGAAGTAGGTATTGCATGGCAGCGCAAAGTGCAATGTCGTGTGGTGGTCAACGGGTCGCCGGAGGGTGTCAAGTAATTGTCCATTAGCCGCTATATATTATATGTTATGCTGACACGTCTATCCGATCCCAGAAGTGATGGAGATTCAAACGGGTTATTAATCATACCGCTGAGTTACCTCTGGTAATATACTGATGTAAGATAGCCCCTCGTCAGTTCACTTGTGAATGATATGCTTGCGTAGAGTTTGACGATCCAACGAGTGCAGGCAATGTAGTTTTTAAATTGTACTTTGGTTTTATAGACCTATATGTTTTACCAGGAATGTGACTGTAACAAATATAATTAATTTGTGTGCATTTGTCTGAAAACAGTTATAAAAAGTCCAAGAATTGAAGTTGTACGCTTTGACTAGATGATATCTTAAAATAAGAAAACAAAAAAAGCGATCTGTTTCATCTGTACATTATTCCTCTGACTGTAGCAATGTGTTTCTTTAAAGCCAAACAAAGTTCTAATGATACAGGAATAGCTGTGCCATTTGCATACGTGGTTTCACTTCCTGGTTTACTATGAGTGGAATTTTGTACAGCGACAGACCGTATCAGTACTGGGAAGCGGTCAATGCTCCATACGACAAAACACAAAACCAAGTGGCGATAAGGTATCGCTTTGTATGTTTATCCCTCATTCTTACCTACTATATCTTATCCAGTGACATGTTTACTCAAAACACATGTAAACCTGATCTAACTAAACCTGCCAATCTGTGACTGTCTATATCTAGCTGTTAGGCTAAGTAACTGAACTTCATAGTTGTATGGTGCCGTGGTTCATTCCTTAGGTTTCGCCAATCCACAAATATCGCGCCATTTTATAAATAAAATGGCTCAACAGCATGTACCTATCGCTTAACTTAACACTTAAACTAACTCTTAACTTACCCTAGACTAAACCCTAAACATAACACTAAGCATAACACTGAAATTGATGCCATACGTTACATGACGTATCTACCACTCAATATCACAAAATGCATACAGTTGACCAGTAAGGAATTGGATTGAATCAACCATTTTAAAATGTGACATAATTTCTCATTAAAAGACAAAACAGACCAATTCTCAAAGGAAGGTGCATGACTTGAAATAAGATAAATGCAAGCATGTTCACTTCCAACAAAATGATCCGACTTGTACTAACACTATGGCTGAGAAAGTGTTAATGTTTTGCATCATGTATTGTTAGTTTGAAAAAGTCCAGAGACAGTACTGGACGAAAGCGAGCTGAAGTTAAATATATTCAGCTTGTGTCCAAATAAACGTTGTATATAAATCTAAATTTATTAGGGGTTTTCGCTAAATAAATAAATGTATGACAAAGGAAAGACAAAAACTTATAAAGTGCAGGTTTAATTTGCTAATGTCATAATTACTTTATTTGACAATGGATGGAAAGTTAATTGTGATATCTTGAAATACAATGTAGAAATGTTTTACGGTGCATATTAACACTATTGGCTCCACCTCTTATAAAAATCACAGAACTTAGCTGTAGGAGTGGTCTAGAATGAAAAGCAAGCCTGAGATATAAGTGGAACTCCAGCTGGTTTGATTACCCGTAATAAAGGTATCCTGGACATGGACAGTTGTGGATGATAAGGTGCATGGGCTAAAAGGGAGGGGAGATAATTCTCATTAGTAACATCCCAGTCATCTCGTTTATTTGTAGAAACCAACTAATGTATTGTCTAGCATCAACAATAGCTTCTTTTCTCAGTGATAAAAACGTGGTTAAAAAAAACAAACGTCGTCATCAGGTTTAAAGCCGTGTCTGACATCTGTAATTGAATCCAGCACCTTCTGAAAGGCCGATAGAAACTTCGTTTATTTTCTTCAGTGTCCATTTGGTCAATAAGTATTACAGAAACAGAATAGAAACATCTTGACTGAGAATAGTTATGCAGTCCGCATTATAGTAAACGTGTTTTTTTTTGTTTTTTTTAAAATTATTTACGGTACTATTTAAATTGAATGCAATAAGTTTGTAGTTCTAAGTTCCATTAACTAACACTGGGATTCTACGAATTCTCAACATTGTATATGTGTCTCCTTCACTCCATTATCCCTGTGAACTTCTGTTCGCCGAAAACATCGATCTCTTTAATATCAGTGATCCCATCTGTTTCGCCTGACTATAACGTAAAAGTCTTCATCGCCATTATAAACCGATTGAGTTCAATCGATTCCTGGAGGTAGATTTCCCATGTGGAGAAAGATTTCGGGATCAAGGTTTTTCTAGATCAGATCCAGAATCGCTACAATCAAGACATACGATCATTAACAGACTTGAGTATCTTCACCTCAATTTAATAACTGGCGCCGATAGCATATCTTCAGACCACACGTATATATAGAAGAAGTTTCTGCCATTTGTTGCATATGTCTCGATTTTTTGCCGGTTCAACGATACATTACATTGGTGTACAGTTGCAGACTGATATCACAGATGACTTTTGAACATGACTTTTGCTAATTCACTGAATATGGCTTTTGAAAATATATTTCTGTCGCTGATTAACTGTGTTTCTGACTAAAGTAAGGGCTCGTTACAATTAAGAGGAAGACTCATCAAGTAGTTTTCCACTAACAAATTGTGGCTTTCAGTTTCTGAAATTATTATATTACCCTCATTTGATAACGCAATCAGGGTGCTTCCTGTTACCCTGGTGCTTTGGTGCCCATAGCAGCAACACGTAGCCGATCATATCATTAGCCCAAAACGATCACTATGCAAATGTATTATTTTGGCTGCTTTCGAAATGAATTTTATTGTAGCAAACAGCTTGTTAGGCCTATATATATTTCTGAAATTGAATAATAGTTTAAGGAAATGTATAAAAAAGACAGATGTATTTCCCGAAAAAGGCAATAAGAACATTTTCATAATTTGGATGATTGACCCCTATACGAAAAACAATATTAAATAGGCTAGTGCTACTAAACTTGTAGAAATAGAAAACTAAAGTCTATATTTGTCTAATTTATAACAGATCCTTAATTCTATATATGTTTTGACCACAGGGTGTTCAGATTGGATGTGGACAGCTACAAGCTAAACCATTACAAGAAAACTTTAATCGTATGACATTGAAAGCATAATATTGCTTTAAGAATATTACTTAGTGAATAACCATGCTGTATTTGGTCGTTTGCTACCTTTAATCCCAGGTTTTACGGTCCCAGACTAAACCCAACAGCCAATCAGATTGCAGATACAAACTAAATTGGATTAACCATTTAACATAACAGTATAAGCAGGCATTTCAAAAGTGACATTATTAGCTTATTATTATGTATCATTATGATGCCAAGGAAACCAGAAATTTGGTGTAAATGGCCGCATTTTAACTAGGAATGTACTTTAGTGTAAGAACACTAAATATACCGATGCAATACAAAATCACCAGTTCATTGAATGAAATTATGTTATCTGCTAGTTGGGTCGAATTGTCATAGAGTTAATCTGATACTAATCCTCCAGGGCGTAACGGCTATGCGCTGATTGAAGATCTAGAAGCGGTATCAACTGTAAAAACAAAGTCAATAAAATGACCCTGTAGCAAATTGCAGCAAAACATATCATATTAATATGAATTTTGATCAGATGAGAATTACTCGTTCCATTGATCCAGTAAGTGACGTTGCGTGTGGGAATTTATCACTCGTTTACACATTAATATTAGTTATAATCATTAAAAATCCTCCAAATGAGCAATGTTAGAACCAAAAGCAATATAAAGAAATAAAACACACACTATTCAAAGTACCCTTCAGCCGAACGACCTTGTAGCCAAAATCCATATATAAAGACATAAAACACACACTCTTCAATCAATGACCTATAAACTGTTACAAATATCACTAAGGGACGTCTCACCATTAAAGTATCGCCCAGCCGAACGATCTTGTAGACAAAATCCATATAAAGATCTCAAACACACACTCATCAATTAATGACCAATGAACTGTTATAAATATCGCTATAAAGTAACACCCCATCATGCATTAAACTATCCTCCAACCGAACGATTCTGGAGCCAAACGCCATACAAACACTAGAGCATTTACGCTTCCGATAATGACCAATGAACTGTTATAAATACGGCTTAGAGACACCCTTCTTGAAACTATTCCATGGCTGAACGATTCTGAATCCAAAAGTTTTGTAAAATCCTACAGTATTTACTCTTTCATTAATGACATTTAAACTGCTATAAATATCGCTGTGAATCACCCCACCATGAAAGTATCATCCGATCGAACGATCTTTGAGCCAAAAGCCGTCAGTAAAACATTAACTCTTCCATTAATGACCTATAAACTGTTATAAATATCGCGCAGAGGCAACCCACCATTAAATTACCCTAAGTCGAACAACACTGAAACCAAAAACCAGGGTTGTTGTCTATCCTTCATGGTTCTAGCCTGCGAAATGTGGGGCGACTCGTTTACATTATCCAACTGTCGATATGGCACCATTTGCGTTTGTCTTAGTGAGAGTAGCTGAGAGTGGCTGTCAACTACATGTATATTAATTCACGTGCTTAACATTATTGACAAGATGATCATATATTATTCCGATATAAATCAAATCCGTACTTAGATTCAATTAAGGGTTTACGATTATGAATGTCAAATAAATCTGACTATGTTATGTTCTTGTGTGTCAATCAACATGTTTTATGTTTATTGTTTCTCTTGATTTTAATCTGCTGGACAAACGATGTTAAGTAAGTACTCCCAAATTCCATTGATACAGACCATTTATCATGGACTTTTTACCTTCAGTATATAATATCTTGACTACCTTAAACAGCAATCAAGTAGTTTACTTCTCTTAATATAGGCTAACCACTTTCACAGTCAATCTGAAAACACACAGTTCATGGTCAGACCAATCGCAATACAATCGTTCTCTTGCTATATGTTAAAGTGGTCCTTTTTGTTATGTCGACACCGATAATTTTTCTAGGTACAGTTAAACCATCTTTATTCATGGGCAAATGTATTTATAGACGCCTTGTGAAAACATAAATGAAGTAAACCGTAACAAGATAAATAAAATATTCAGGAGTTATCCGATCCAAGTCTGTCCCGGTTAACAAGGTTATTGATATCGTTTACCTACCCCTTATTTTAAAACCTCATTTTATACTATTGAGAGTTTAGCAATAACATTTAAAGTCAAAGAACGCTACAACAACTCCGTCCCATGTATCGATCTATGGTCACAATCTATATGCAGCCAACCCAGTAGAGTATTTTATTCACGAGATTTTGTTTCCAAGGAAAAATTGGTTAGCTGTCGAAACAGTCACGCGCTGTGTTGGAACCGGTGAATTTCGTTACCGACTTCCGGTTTTAGATTTCTTTCTGTAGCAAGTGACTTTTCACTTCGGAAAGGAGCTTATACGATAGCTGGTGTATCAATAATATGGCTCTTGCATTTATTAACAATGTGCTTTCTCCTGGTGGCTTAAAACATTACACAATACGATGAACTACACAATGTTACATTCTACAGGTACAAATATTTTCCATTTGAAAAACCTAGGCGTATAGTGTGATTATAATGTCTGTCCCTTGTTTTATGAACCCTCTTTCAAACGGCAGTATGTTTCAAGCTTAGACGTACTGTCTTTGCCCAGCCATGGAGGAATATTAATTATTATGTCTCAATAACACGGCTTGAAATTATGATGTCCTGTAATTGCTTGTTGATAGTGGCGGGGAGAAGACATGCCAAATAATGAATGAAATAACCGTAAGTACAGCGTTAAACCACAACTAATGACTAAAACCTATTATGGTCTATTAGCTGATCATATATCTACCTTTATGTGGCTTGATAATGGACAAATGGTGATGGTCCAATTAAAATTATAGTTCCAGTCAAAGCATCGATGATCCAAACATGTCTGCCGTTGAACTGCTTATTTCATTATTTAACAATTTCTGTAACGAGGCGCCCATATTTCTTCTCCTTGATTTCCTTAGAGGATTGGACATAACTCACCACATGTATCAGGCATATTAATTCGCAGCAATTTGTCCAAGCATTTCCTGAAGTTATTAACAGTAGTCTATAGTATCTGAGTGTCTTATTTTAGCTTTTATATGAGCTTTGTTCTCTCCAGTGATAATATCTATGGCCGCAGGTTCATAGAAATTAAGTGTGTGAGGGGTATTTATGTATGTTTTTTCATATCAGGTCTACATTCCAGGACTAATATACCAGATTTTGATACAGTTTACAAAGAGAGTGTAGTTGGATTATCTACAACATATCATTATCACTTTTTGTGGTTTTTCGCGGATACCTCCATAGTCTTTACCCTCTTATCATTAGCACATATCTGAGCGAACTGGCTGGAAAATCGTTATGGGATTGTAAGCGTGCCAATAATATTCACAATGAGAGCATTTCGGAGACTAAAGTCATCAGAATTTTATTTTAAAAAAATCCGTAACAATATTCACATTTCACAGTAGATAGTTATCATATTATAGGCAATACACTGAATAGATATAATGATATCTAGATTTTGATCTCCAAGACGTTTATCGAAATTTGCGATTTGCGACCAGGAACTGATTAAACGAAACTATATCGATAATTACAGTGATAAGTTTAACACAACGGTCCATCAAACCAACCCAAATAATCGCCAGTCGGTTAGGACATTGTATATGCGTGTAGGAGTTTGTAATCCAACCACGATGGGACCAAAGGAGCATTATTAAGTTTAGGACCCTCACTTGATTCTCTCTTGGTCTGAAGCTTCTATTGGATTCTATTCTCATTCCTATTGCAATACAATTGTCATAAAACTGTTGATGACAGTGAAACTTGATAACGCAATTGAAAACAAAATTATGCCGAAGCATCGTGGAACTGCAGTATCTCAAATTATTGCTATTCTTTCGCATCCTAATGGTGTCCAAACACGCAATGGAAATATATAGCCTAAGGCACGATTAAGATATAAAATATGAAAGGAGCTCAATGCAGACGGATACATTAAGCGAGGGTTCTTAACGCATTTAATGCATAATCCATATATCATTTCCTAACACAAACTCAGAAATTTATACAACCAAAAACAAACTTGTCTGCATTATTGAGAGCTTTGTCTCATTTTCTAACATTGTATTATAACTTGTCAGGACTTAAAACACTTTTCTCTGTATTTATAGAATTTTGATAGGTCGATGACGATGTGAAAAGTTAGTAACAAGACACAAAACTGCGTCCATCTTAATTATATTTGTAACCTAGTCAGCCTACCGGCAGCATCCACAAAAAAGTGCATTCTCCAAATATACAAAGTATAAACTTGAAAACGCTGTTGTTATTGACAGATTTAAAAATAGTTTTACTCAAACAGTATATTTAGATATGGCTATGAGCGCATTATTGTGTTTAAGAAGTGTAACAGTTTCGCGTTTATTATGGCGTTTAAAACCTAACAGTTTGGATTTACAGTCGATCTATATAAATTTGTATCGTCTTTTGGATACATCATAATACATGTGCATAAATGGATATTCTCATCAAGTACACTAGCTCGTTCCTTTTAATTCCACAAGGTATAATGTAATTAGTCATTCGTTATATGCACCTTTTTTAATCGAAAATTTAATTTCCTTAATATTAATTTAGGCAAACTTTACGTTGTGGTATCCATCCGTTATGATATCGTCCAGGTTTAGTTATACTGATGTATATAAGCTTGTCTAATTCAGTTCCAAGTAGTTTAGTCAGTAATTCCTTCTTTTTTAAATAACCATTTAAAACAGGGTAAACACTCGAAAATTTCGTCTAATTTTATTCCTATTTATGTGCTTCTCATTATCCATCTGAGTTGATATCTTCCAGTTTTATTATACCGATGTATATAACCTTGTCTTTTTTAAGACCATCTTGATATAGGACTTAGCCCTGTAGACACGATCGTCCAGACACTTCTGAAGGAAACAAGTTCAATTAACACTATGAACTCAAACTAACCTATGCATGTATATTGAAGGCTGTCTTATTTTACTGACCAATGTTCCCAAATCTAGACAGCTCCCCAATGTCATAATATTATTATAAATCCTCTGTGTGCTCAACCTTACTTATGTATCGATAGTATGGGCTTTCCTAATTAAACAGACCAATGTCTCCACATCTGGGCAAACCTTGCAAACCCATACAATATTATATAGGTCATTGAGTGAAGCATACAAACCTAATACTATGAGTTCAAATCCTGAAACAGTGCACTATACGTTCATATTACAATTGACGGTTATGGCAATTTTGGATTGATCACGTGAGCCTTGGATCGAAAAAAAAATATTGAGCAAGGCAAAATAAAATCTTGGACAAGAAAAATAAATAATATCTTGGACAAGAAAATAAACGATCTGGGAGTCCAATTAATAAACCTTGATTTTTTTCCGCTTTGGCGTGCCATACCCTACACATTGGCGATTTTTGCATCGTAATCAACACTGATTGCAAAATCAAAATGCAGTATAACATTAACACCTGGAAAATGCTATGTCCTGTATTATGGTACATCTGATGATACTGCCCTTCAAGTGTATATAGTGGAACCTCCTTGATGCAGACTAGAGGAATAACTATTTTGAATCGGTTTCGACCACATATTACAACTGGAATACAACGTAGACAACGTGTCTGACCAGGGTGGTCAGTTTGGAGCCTTGCAATGTGGAATCAATTCACAGCACATAATTGAATAGATCCACTGGGTTATCGTTTTGGCTAGTCACACCAACAGATCTGCAGCAGTTTAGACTGATGCTATCTCGAGGAAAACCCATCTTCACTAACGAAGAGTTTCATTCCGAGCTACTCACTACAATCTTCCGCCGACTGAGTCACTCTAACCAGAATCTGCAATCAGCTCCCAAATGATTATTAGAAAGTATCAAGGAGAATAATTATAAAACTACAAGCATTTATTATATTCACAAAATATACAGTGCATGTTACTGGAAAAATACAATGTAATGGGAGTACGTGTAGTTAATATATCCAGCAGAAAAAAAAACACACAGGAAGGAATTAAATGCCACTTTCATGAAGAAACGCGCGCTTAGTTAGTAATGTCGTTTATAAGACCACTTGATATGTATATCGGAACTTGTAATAAACTGGGGTGAGGGCGCAGTAACGACAAAATAATTAATGCATCGGTTCTACAGTAGTCCAGCATTAACCCCATAATATAAAGTCATAAGATATAGAATTCATTTCCCTTTAAGGAAAGAGTGAGGTAATAATGGTTTGTCAGTTTGGAACTATTGCCGTCGGTGTCAATGGTATTAAATGTGTTTGTTTGATAAAGGCACAATGGCGTGCCAGCCGAATTGGTGAAGAAAACCGTGGACACTCGATCTGACTGGCAACACATAAAAAAAAGACGTCAAATAAAAACGGCATCTAGATTCGTGTGGTCCCGGACATCTGAGGGCTCCATATAAAGACAATTCATTTTGAGCAGATACTTTGATGTAATCCTAATTATGGACCAATATTCGAATCATTATGAAAACTACAAGTGGTCTAGGTGGCCGGTATTTATGCTGGCGATTCGGTGCACCATTTATAAAAGATTTTACTTCAAACACTGACTTTAAATGTGTTGGAAATCAATTATACGATTTATCCCCATTGCCTAATTCGGCAAAAACAAAAGCAGTAAATATGACCATTGACTCTTATATTGTACATGTATGAGGTTAGAAAACTCAATCAGAAACATTCTGTACTATATAGAGGCAATGCATTATGATAACAAATCGTCTGATTTGTTTGAGTTGAGTTTAACGCCGTAGTATTCTTAAGATTATTGCACTCATATGTCGGCATGTCGGTTCAATGGGTCAAAGTTACCTGCAATGACACCATTGGCAACATTCGTAAAAAAAAATGACAGGACAATCACATCCCGAATTTTTGTTGCTCCTGTCTGGAGAACGACACACTCTAAAAAAATTCTGTAGAAACACATCAGAAAAAATTGTAAAACATGACACTTATTTAACATGTAAAATATTTACATCTATTATTGTAGTAATTTTACACCAAA
>JARFOD010146347.1:0-12779 GCA_031763545.1 Mopalia muscosa | reverse complement strand
TTATTATTTTAAGTATTTTGATGATGTAGTTGTCTATCTAATGTCTTAATAGTTAAAATGTAAATAGTAGTGGTTGATGTATATAATGTATTATTGCAGAAAAGCTTTAAAAATGTCATCTTTAGAGACAAGTCCTGCTAGCTCCTCAAGTTGTATACGTTGCATGTGAAATATATGATAGTTACCGGTACACAGTCTTGAGAAGTTGACAAAATGTGAACAAGTTTGCCAAAACATAGGCTACTTCGTACACCCAATACTAATTTCCAAAAATAACTATAGGATTTTAGGGGGGGGGGGGGGGGGGTAGATGTAGGTCCAACGATGTAGATTGTACATCTTCACTAGCCAAGGGTTACTATTCCGAGCTATTCTGCACTACAAATCCAAACGTTTGATTTCTTCCCTTATTGTTTATTTTTCTGAAACACATATGTGTCACACACTTAATAATTAAGATAAATAGGTACTTTTTTTAATAACGTTTTTTTTATTTACTATCAAACACTTACAAGCCATGCAGGGGACTGTGGGTTGAAGGTCTGAGGGCTATGTATTTCGAACGAAGCGTATAAAATATTACGAATGATTTTTCTGATGGAAGATGATAAATATTTAATGATACAAATATTGCGTGAGATTTTGAAGGATATATAGTTGAAATGTGCTTGATTTCATTGGTCATTGTTTCAAACATATCTGATATATTATCGGAGTAAACAGATAATCTTGTATCACCTGCGAATGAAAAAGTTTAAAACAGAAGATGAATTTATCATTTATTTGAATAAGAAACAAAATATAGCAAAGAATAGATCATTGGGGGACTCGGCATTCGGGGGTTCAGGCGAAGATAATGAGCTCTTAAAAGAAACTGTTTTCTAGAGTTTAAATAAATTGCCAGATTTATAAAAGGGGGAAAATTTTAGAAATCTTTACAACTGTTGGGGCAGTGTGTGATGCAAAAGACACGTTGGTGATATGTGCTAGAAGTATCGCCTACATATATTACGATACAGATTTTAAGACTGTCGTATCTATCCCATTATAGCCGGGGGACTATAGTTTTAGTTTTAGATACATTATTATTCTGTTTATGTCTAATACGGTAACGGGAGGGAAAGCACACCTTTTATTAGAAGGGGGAGGTAAGTTAGTTTATTTTATATATGTTCTATAGTTCTGACCGTTAAGCTCTGTTGGATGTTTGAGTTGTTCCCTATATCGATTGTTATTTTCATGGATTAACTTTATAGTATTGCATTTTTACTCCAAGGTTTTATGATTTTTGTTTGCTTGGAGTGACTTTAATAAGGTGCTCATTGTATATCGAGCTAAAAGATTACAAAATGTTTCATAAGCCTGTTCCGTATCTGTAGTAGACTCGGACAGGATATTATCCAAAGGTATAACCAGTTTGGTAGTGCTCGTTTGAATTGGTCAATTTGGGCTGGTGTTATTTTGCGGTAAGAGTATGCTTGACTATAAAGCTTGGAATAATCTACCATCAATTAGTTTTGTAAGTCAAGTCATTAACCAAACGGCCTGCAGCTGTCACTATATAAGTGGTACTCGGCGTGTGCGCTTCCTAAACCTGCTTTGATTTAGTGTTTACGGGATCGAGTCTGTCTGTCGACTATCAGGTATATGAGCGAGCCAAATGCTGACTCCGGCAATCGCATGGTTTTGATCTACATTCAATTAGTTTGGTAGATCATGTCATCGGTTAAACAAACCACAATCAATTAGTTTGGTAAATCAGTTCACCAACCAACTGAACATCAATTAGTTTGGTAGATCAGGTCATAAACCAAACAATCTATCATCAATGAGTTTGGTAAATCAGACAATCAGCCAAACAATCTACCATCAATTAGTTTGGTAGATCAGGTTATCAGCTTAACAAACCACCATCAATTAGTTTGGTAAACCAGGTCATCAGCCAAACAATCTACCATCAATTAGTCTGGTAAACCAGGTCATCAGCCAAACAATCTACCATCAATTAGTCTGGTGAACCAAGTCATCAGCCAAACAATCTGCCATCAATTAGTTGGTAGATCAGGTCATCAGCCAAACAATCTGCCATCAATAAGTTGGTAAATCAGGTCATCAAACAAACAATCTACCATCAATTAGTCTGGTGAACCAGGTCATCAGCCAAACAATCTGCCATCAATTAGTTGGTAAATCAGGTCATAAACCAAACAATCAACCATCAATTAGTTTGGTAAATCAGGTCATCAACCAAACAATCTACCATCAAATAGTCTGGTAAACCAGCTCATCAGCCAAACAATCTGCCATTAATTAGTTGGTAAATCAGGTCATCAACCAAACAATCAACCATCAATTAGTTTGGTAAATCAGGTCATCAGCCAAACAATCTACCATCAATTAGTGTGGTAAACCAGGTCATCAGCCAAACAATCTACCATCAATTAGTTGGTAAATCAGGTCATCACCCAAACAACCTACCATCAATTAGTTTGGTAAATCAGGTCACCAACCAAACAATCTATCATCAATTAGTTGGTAAACCAGGTCACCAAGCAAACAATCTACCATCAATTAGTTGGTAAATGAGGTCACCAACCAAACAATCTACCATCAGGTCATCAACCAAACAATCTACCACCAATTAGTTTGGTAAATCAGGTCACCAACCAAACAATCTACCATCAATTAGTTGGTAAACCAGGTCATCAGCCAAACAATCTACCATCAATTAGTTTGGTAAATCAGGTCATCAACCAAACAATCTACCACCAATTAGTTTGGTAAATCAGGTCATCACCCAAACAATCTACCATCAATTAGTTTGATAAATCAGGTCATCAGCCAAACAATCTGCCATCAATAAGTTTGGTGAACCAGGTCATCAGCCAAACAATCTACCATCAATTAGTCTGGTGAATCAGGTCATCAGCCAGACAATCTACCATCAATTAGTTTGGTAAATCAGGCCATCAGCCAAACAATCTACCATCAATTAGTTTGGTAAATCAGGTCATCAGCCAAACAATCTACCCTCAATTAGTTTGGTAAATCAGGTCATCAGCCAAACAATCTACCATCAATTAGTTTGGTAGATCAGGTCATCAGCCAATCAATCTACCATCAATTAGTTTGGTAAACCAGGTCATCAACCAAACAATCTACCATCAATTAGTTTGGTAAATCAGGTCATCAGCCAAAAAATCTACCATCAATTAGTTTAGTAAATCAGGACATCACCCAAACAATCTACCATAAATTAGTTTGGTAAATCAGGCCATCAGCCAAACAATCTACCATCAATTAGTCTGGTAAATCAGGTCATCAGCCAAACAATCTACCATCAATTAGTTTGGTAAATCAGGACATCAGCCAAAGAATCTACCATCAATTAGTTTGGTAAATCAGGTCATCAGCCAAACAATCTACCATCAATTAGTTTGATAAATCAGGTCATCAGCCAAACAATCTACCATCAATTAGTTTGGTAAATCAGGTCATCAGCCAAACAATCTACCATCAATTAGTTTGGTAAATCAGGTCATCAGCCACACAGTCTAACATCAATTAGTTGGTAAACAGGTCATGAGCCAAACAATCTACCATCAATTAGTTTGGTAAATCAGGTCATCAGCCAATCAATCTACCATCAATTAGTTTGATAAATCAGGTCATCAGCCAAACAATCTACCATCAATTAGTCTGGTAAATCAGGTTATCAGCCAAACAATCAACCATCAATTAGTTTGGTAAACCAGGTCATCGGCCAAACAATCTACCATCAATTAGTTTGGTAAACCAGGTCATCAGCCAAACAATCTACCATCAATTAGTTTGGTAAATCAGGTCATCAGGTCATCTTAACCTTTTTTGTCTTTAATAATAATGGAAACTGACAACAATCCAAATTAGAAAATATTGGCAAAGAGTATAAATTTTGAAGAAAACAACTCAAAAGATTTTACAATTTTGCTAAATTATTATATTTAAACACACAGTGAGCTATTAATGGTTTTTAAGAGGCATACATTCCCCAACCAAGCTGTGGTGTTTATTATTGACTTAGGCTTTGATTCTTAAAGAATATACAGTTGTTTTCTTAAAACACACAACATGGACATGTTACACATGCTTCAAAAATCGCTAACAATTTTGGATATATAAAATGTTATATAAACTGATTGATAAAATATATGATGCTAAAATAATTATCCATAATATAATCAATTAAAAAAATTTCACAACAGCAATCTGGGTTAAAACTGGGCGAGACGTTTAATAATTGTCTGTAATGATTTTTATAAAGGTCCATAAATATCATTATGGACACCACATTTTTCTGTAATGTATGTTTTCAATTTCAATGTAAACCCTAGTCGTCATGTATAATTCAATTCTCAGAACTACGAAAACATTCCACTATAAGTTCTCAATGATTCACTTTCACCATTCACAAAGTACTGAAGACTGTCAGGCCACTCGGTAGAGATTTCATTTACCCAGCAGGACTGTCCCCCTCTAAGTGACTGCAAGTGAGCTAGATGGCAGCAAGTGTGCTCGAATGTTTGTGAGCTCCGCTCAATTTATTTATGCGCTCAAACGTTTGTAAGCTCCGCTCAATTTATTTATAACTCCCGGTAACTGCTCACAAGAGGTAGACTCATCTGACCTGGGTATTGTACAAGCTCGATCTTTACAGTGGAAGACACAGTCAAACTGGCCAGAGAAATAGAAATGCGCTTACCATTAATTCTTGTTTTTAATTAATGGTAAGGGCATATGCCTAATGTTGATGAATAATTAAGGAGATCTAATTTCAATCTAAACTTGCTTTGCTTTCATATCGGCCTAAAGTCACAACAAATGGCAAAATTTTAGCCATGTAGGATAGAGGGCTGAATTGATTTTCTAAAAATTGATTATCTTGTCTCAGAGGTAACAACACTGGTTAGAATTTGTACATAAATTATTTACTGCTTGTTAGATTGGGGTTTACATAGCTCCTGGGGTATTTCACTTTAATGATGACTGATTGTCTATTTCACACGGTCTCTTTCTTAAATATGGTGTAACACCGATGGGAAACAAGGTAGCACCTGTGGATACTACATCAAGGTAGGATGAGCAAACAGACATGGTATCCCCTAACCTTCGGACTGTATATTCTGTAAATAAAAGGATGGTTAATAACATTAAAACTTTCTGGAAGATCTAAGTTTAGTTTTTAAGCAAACACCTGTATTGTTTGTTTGGGTGGTGTTTATCACGAACTAAAGGGTATTTCACTTATATGATGACGGAGCAAACGCCTGTAAAATACTTCAAACAAGGCATTCATATCTGAGCAGCAATCAATCAAATTTCTTACTAATAGGTACAAAGAATTAAAAACTCAACAAGTAAAGAAAATTAAAAAAATAAATATCAACTAACATTTTTGTCAAATTACTTAATAGCATACTGTTAAAAAACTGGATCACATAAAAAGCTGACAATTGTAAAATCTCTTGACTGTGAAGACAAGTTTGACAAAGTATTATTTCAAATTTTTTTAAAGAAACTAAATGTACAATTCAGGCATGCCAAAAATGTTTATACACATTATTGGAAAGAGACGATGTTATTACATGTAGTTTGAAAAAAAGCAAATTAAAAACATGTCTGACCATACAGAAGAAAAGAAAAAAAAAATTTAATGAAGAAAGGATAATTCTGGAATCCAGACTTCCGACAGGTTTGGTCATACATTGTAGGTAAACACTGTTTTAGGCGGACCACTTTATCTGTTCTTGAGAGTTGAGACATAGATGACGGTTTGGTGAGTTTACACAATAGAGCAAAATCCCATTGATAAATTTATAATAAAAAAACATTTAGATGAATAATATCAAAACACAGTAGCACTTGAGATCCACACAGCAAAACTGTTCACAATGAAGCAAATATATGCCTGTAAAAAACTTCCAAAATATGTAACAATAAGCGTAACTCCACTGCCATGTATAGCAAATTCAATAGAAAATAAATGTATAGCTTTACATATAAACTGCGATACATGTAGATGGTCTAATAATATAATACATGCAAATACATTAAATACTATTTTATAGTATTAACCTTTAGGCTTATAATAATTGATAAATATGCAGATTTTATTATACTATAGCACATACAACCATCATTAATTAGAGTATTAAAATGTTGGCAAGGGAAGTAATTATATGTTTGAAAAAGTGTCCCCTTATCACAATATGTGTGATAGTGGCAATTCATAATGACTCGGACATAACACACAGTTCAGTAGTGCTTAGGCAGAGGGGTGTCTACCTGTCCAAATGGACACCCTGTATTGATCAAATGGCTCATTTGGACACCTTGTTTTAAGAACCTTTAACATGCAGGAGATAGGGAAACTGTTAAAAGTTGGACACCCAGTTTCCTAAAAACTGAAGCAAATCGACAAGTTTGTACACCATACTTTTGACTTCTGGCTAAGACCCTGAGTGAATCTCAACTGTTTTGATGCCAGATAAGAAAAATTAAAGGTTTGAGTGAAAACACTTAAAAACGGGATAATTTCATAGGTACACCATTACAAGTGATATGTTGTAATTTATAAGTGATGATAGGTAAGTATAAGTGATGATAGGTAAATATAAGTGATGATAGGTAAATATAAGTGATGATACATTGCTTCTTATTGAGTCAGACATCCTATAACTGGTGTTTAAAATAGTAATGAAAATAGCATTGACCAACAGAATCCCTTGATACAATACAAATAGATGTAATAATAATAATAATAATTGTCCATATAACAGGTATATACTGAGTCTGTTATCTAGTTTTTCCCTGGATTATGCAAGATGGGAAAATACCTTGGGGAATCATACTAAGGCAGGGGTTGAAGGAAGTACATTTACTGCATACACAAAAGAATAAAATTGAAAATGCTTTGGATATCTTTTTTGTTTTTTTTTTTACAAAATTGAATATATAATTTGATATATTGGTAGTTAAGTGGCCTGTGGCTTTGACTTCTATCAACCCCTGTTAGCTCTTAGGCATATGAACAACTCTAATTGTACACTGTTACAATGAAACGTGTTACAAGATACCAATGTACTACAAAGTCACCACACCACAGTCCAGAATCTTTTAAAGATTATACAAGGAAACATCTAAAGACTGCTGATAAAGCTTAAATTAAAAGAATGGAGAAAGTGGTCAACAACGATGATTTAAATCATACCAGGATGAATTTGTTTCTGATGAGTTCGTAAAGTGCCCTTGGCTTTGAAACATTTGAAGCATATTGGACATGGAAAAGGTCTTTCATCAGAATGAGTCTTCTCATGTGATTTCAATACGCCCTTTTCCTTAAACCTTTTCATGCACACACTACATGTATATGGTCTTTGGTCAGAATGAACTCTGTAATGAGATTTTAATGTGTACTTATTTTTATAAGTTTTCCCACAAATTCCACAAGGTACCCTTTGAAGGTCTGAAGCTGACTGAGGTGACAGACATGGTTTGAACTCAGGGGTTGAGGATGTAGAACGGGTCAGGTCTATCACTTCAGGATCGTCCGGTTTAAGATTCCATTCAGACGCATTACGGCCCGTACTTGAGTGATCTGATGACATGATGGCTGTATGTGGCCGACAAAATGATCTGTGATATCGGAGACTCTCAGCACTGCCAAATGATTGCTGACACAATGTACACTGGTGCGAGAGTAAATGAGAGAAAGGCAGTGGTTGATGTTGTTTAGAACGTAACTTTCCTGTACTACTACTAACCTCTTCACAATCTTCTTTCTCACTTAAACCGACAGAGCCATACCTCTCTCTAATAGACTGTCTAATAGCATCAGCTTTTGCTGCTGGTGTTGTGGTGTTGACAGCAGGCATACCTCCCATACAGTTCCCAGAACCTAGTCTAGAGCCAACAGAACATGTCAGGTGAGAAATAAAGCTATTCTGACTTGGAAATGTTACACGACAATTGGTACATTTGTAAACTGCTGGGTCCTGGTTACTCTCAGTCTTGCACAATATTGATAAATTATCGGGCGATACCAGGCGAGAATTCTGTTGAGAAAAGGCCATACATTCTATATCCTGCATTATGCCAGTACTTGTATCATTACTATTATTTGAGGGTAAACTTTCTACCTCTTTCCTCGTCTGTTGTTGATTATTTGGTCCATATTGCTCTGTCTGTCCCACACCATGGTGTATGGAATTACCAACTTCCACAGAATTTCTGGATTGGTTGAATGCAGATCCAGTAATGTCATTCTGCGAGTGATATAATCTACCTCTACTGGCATGACTAGTAGTTGAATTACTGGGGCTCGGCAAAGCGTTGAAGCTAGACTGTCGCGCAACATTATTTGTCTGTTCGTTTGATCGACTTTCTGAAGTATTATTAAGAAAGGCTGACTGATCACAGTCCAAGAACCTGGACTGGTTAATGCTGTTGTCTCTGTCAGCCCTTTGTTGATTGTCGAAAGGAACTGAGTCCATTTGCAGGCCTGCTATACTTCCATCCGCACCCTGAATTGACAGAGGTTTAGAACTGTTACCTCGGAAAACATGTTGCTGTGAGCCACCACTGGGTGACTTTGTGGATATAAATGCAGATTGAGTTTCCCTGTCTACACCAGTTCGAAGTGATCTGTGCACATCTCCATCACTTCCATCTTTGGGTGTTCTAAAGGCAGCATCACAATATGATTCAGAAGCCGCCATTACAGTTGTAGAAACATACCTCTCTGGACTGATGTTAAAGTCAGTGTTAGAATGTGGCTCACCTAGGCTAGGATTATAGTCTCTCCGATTCATAATTTGGGCATCTTAAAAACAATTTGCTTTTATGTCTACATTATGACAAAGGACAGAATAGAAATGTCTTCATTTTTAGCTTAATTTATCTCTGGCCAAAGAAACAAGTATTTCCCCCAATTCTTGTTTCTTTTAAACCATGTCACACTTTGTCTTCCATCCAACCAGACTCAAAATTGAACAGTAATGGAGTCACGGTCTCTACCAGATCCTGTGTTCTCTTCAACACACACCAGTCATCCAGCTCAATCATTTCAGGAGTCGAGTCACATATCAAGTAAAACCTGAAACATATTCACAACAAATAAGAACTTAACCTAAGAACCTACCCAAGCTGGGCATGGCTGTAGCCACTGTACTGGACAATATTATCTCTTTATGACAGACCGGTTTTAATATTTCACCTAAACTCAATGTGCGAAGATTAAAAGCACCTAAAATGAGTGTATTAACTGTTTTCAAACTTAGGTTCCCATTTTTTTTTTCTCACCATGTTTGTTGTTGTTGCATTCTGTCTTTAATATACTCCTTAGCCCTTGCAATTCAAATATTGGTTGCTTCGGCAAAACATCTGTTTCTACAGCATTTTTTAAAAACAATGTAAATTCATATCATTTGGCAAAAGATTACTAGACAGCAAAAAATAGACCTGTTTCATTGTTATGCTAATGGGTTCTGAACTAAGCACCTGTCTGTCATAAGCACGAGACACCAAGACTAGTACATGTAAGTGGTACAGATTCTGTCAGACATGTGGTTATTACCAGGATGCCCCTTCTGTGGACTGGTACAAATTTGCAACTGTCATAACTGGGTACATTTGATTAAAATGATCATTAGCCTTGTATAATTCCGTTAATTATCATCAGTGACTGTGACAAAAGACAATTTACTTGCCATGGGAAATGAGCTTATGTCAACTAATCTGTAAGAACTGTGTTTAAAATAGATTTGGATGACTTGTTGACTGATCAGTAGTTAAGTACACAAAACATCCCTGCTTTAACTGGTGGGCTGTGGCTATTGGGTTTATCAATTACTAATTTAGCAAGCTGCTGATCAGTGTATTTTCTGGTTTTTTTTCCATTGCTGTGAAATGTCAATCAAAGCCAAATCCGTCACTTATCATCTTTTCAACCAATGAGAAATCAGTTGGCAGAATGGCAATTCTGGTCAGATGGGGTTGATGTTTTGGTCAATCTACTTTTAGTAGTCAATAGATCTTTCAAAATATTTTATAGGCGGAGCTACAACAGGTCCCCGGACAGGTTAGGCAATGTTGAGAGACTGTTTGTTCTTGTCATCTCACCAAGTTCCTAGAAAATATTGAGCCACACGAAGGGAGGTTTTCATTAAACTTAATATAAATGCACAAATTTTTTTTCACCAAATAAAAATATTAATAATACAAATTAGTTTTGTTTATTCTAGTGATACTTGATTATATTCCTTGTAATTGGATTCTATTCAGTGACCAATCAATTTGTAATGTACTACCTTGACAGTACATTAGATACCTTGACAATGCATAATATGTGTCAAAGCATAAATCACTTGACTTTTTGTTGCTGAAATATTGCCCCTTTGCTAGCCTCAGACAAGAAAAAAATGACGGCCAGAAAGGCGCTGACAGCGAAACTAAGATGTTGGCCCAGATATCGGACATGCTTTTGATAATTGTTGAGCAAAGTTACAGTGTTGCATAGCGAAGATAAAAAGTTTCTAATTTATTGCAATATTGATACATGAAGACAGACCTCACAGAGGCCAACAGACAACAAATAAAATTTACACAACATGTTTTAGTTCAAACATTAACAAGTCTGAGTTATATATGTGTGGCTTCCGCATAAAAAATGCTGAAGCAAATTAATTTTCCTTCAGCTTTTGTTTCGGCATTGCCGAATGCCGAAGCCAATTGAATGGGCTGCATGATTTGTTGATTTGTATTTTTGACTACCCGGCTTAGTACTTTACAGAAAATTGGCGTGTAGCACCTCTTTGTTTTTCTTGAATATATGTTCAAACTTCCATTTACATTTCAACATATAGTAAGTTTCTATGGTAATATATTTTGATCAATGAGGTGTACATGGCAACATTTGTTGATTTGTATTTTTGACTACCTGAATAAGTTTGTTTGTTTGATTGGTGTTTAACGTCGTACTCAAGGGTATTTCACTTATATGACGACGGACACATACATAAAATCACAAACAAATCTGCTTCCCGTTACCCTTTAACTCTGAAAACACCAGGGCAACAGAAAGCAACCCCTTTTCTCGCTTCCTCGACGGAGTATTCTGCAGGGCCATGGCCCACCCGCTCCCTCACGGGGACCTGGAATAAGTATTTGCCAGAGAATTGGCCTGTAGCGCCTCTTTGTTTTTCTTCAATATCCATTCAAACTTCCGTTTTCATGTCAATATATTGGAATTTGAGTGAGATATATTTTGACTAATGAAGTGCTACATGGCAACATTTCTTGATTTGTGTGTTTGTGTATGTGACTAACTATATACAACAGTATTGGGTGTAGCAGCTCTTTGTTTTCCTCCAAAATGCATTCAAACGTCGAACATTGATCAGATTCGTGGATATTATCCTCAGTGATGTAATGGTCATTCTCTCTATAGGCTTAAGTCTAATTGGATTATACATATAGGTTTGGAAACTCGATTGGTGTGTATCATAAAATCTAATTTTTATGACTCATTGTAAATAACTCTAATAAACATAGTTTTAAACAGAATATTTACAATTTTTAGATCCAAATTTGACCAGATTATTTGCAATTTTTATATCCAGATTTGAACTATATAATATATTGACATATTTTTCACACTTTTTTATGATATTGACATATTAAAAATTTGTTCACGCCACGGCCTAGCTGAAATACCGCTGAATGTGGCGTAAAACACTAATCAATCAATCAATCAGTCAAATGTTTGATATATTTTAAATATGTGTGTTTTTATCTGCATTATTATACCATGGTGATATTTGCGAATTTAAAAATCAAAAACCTTTGCTCTGCTTTTAAATTCAGTATAGCTTTCGACGAAACAATGGTATTACTTAATTCATCTTACAGGATGGAAAATGTTCATGTCATCACGCACGTAATAAATAAGTCTGATACGCAGCAAGAAGAAATACTTTCTGAGTGACGTCAAGGACGCCCGGAGGCAATTTTACAGGTAGGAGGATGCCAATGTAAGGGTAATGCTTGGCACCCTTAGGTCAGTGGAAATGTCATTTCCGGTCTACATTTTGACTTTACAAAAGGAAAGAAAGCTTATATGCGTGGAATATCCTTTAGAATTTTAAAAACAATGTCACAAGACTTGAAATTTATGCAGGCATGGGACTGTTTTAACTACTGGTAATTGGTTAGCCAATGACAATCGTAATATTTCAATGGTGGATAAAACTTTCGTGATTAAAGCCCTGAAAACGAAAGGCCAGGTGCTGCTAAGGTACTGCAAGCTCTAAAACTGAGAATGGCTTAGACGAAATTTCATTTAAAATTAGCAATGGAATGTTGTCAGTCAATTTGGTAAGATCGCTCAGGACTGATAAAATTAAAACAGAAACGAAAATTGTAAAAATGATCAACATGAATGTTTCGTAGCCATTCATGCCTGTGCGACAGAAAAACCACGCACATGAATTAGTTTCCTTTATGTAATATAATCTAAATGATAACAAAACATTTTGTAACCATCGAGTACCATTTAGTTTTTAAACTCGGAATTCAACTTTCCCATAAACTTGCATCATCTCGTTCTTCCTAGCAAGCCACTTTGCAGTTTTCGCTACAGTAACGGAATAATACAGCAGCTTAGGAATGGTTAAAAGAGGGGACAAGTTTCAAAGCGTCAAACCAATTAAAAAAACCCGTCCAAACTACATACAAGTGTGGTA
>JARFOD010146336.1:0-12780 GCA_031763545.1 Mopalia muscosa | reverse complement strand
GGAATTGTACTATTTGCAGTATGGATAATTGTCATATCTGTGTACAGTATGGGGAATTGTACTATTTGCAGTATGGATAATTGTCATATCTGTCTGCAGTATAGGAAATATACTATTTGCAGTATGGAGATTTTTTCTATCCATATGCATTATGGGGAATTGTCCTGTCTGAAGTATGGAGTATTGTCCTACCTGTCTGCAGTTTGGGGAATTATCATGTCTGTAGTATGTAGAATTAATCTGTCTCCAGTATGGGAAAATGTCCTATGTGCAGTATGGTGAATTGTCTTAACTATAGTATGGATTATTTCCTATCTGTATGCAGTATAGGGAAATGTCCTGTCTGCAGTTTTGAAATTTTCATATTTGTATGGGAATTTTCATAATTATAGGAATTTGTCCTATGTGTTTGAAGCATAAGAATTGTTCTGTCTGCAGTATGGGAATTGTCCTATCTATCTGCAGTATGGGAATTGTCCTATCTATCTGCAGTATGGGAATTGTCCTATCTGGATAACTAATGATGGGCCACTACTCTTTTATAAACATTTGATCCATAATTTCCAGACAGATTTGACAGACTTTCTCCTATTTCTGAGAACCTTGTTAACCAAATGACAGCAATTATAAAAATCGATGAGTCCAGAAAAGTATAAAGTGCCTAATGCGTCTGACCAAACACTCCCCACAAGTCACCAAAAGCACAGTTCATTATAGTCTGTATATCTATGAAGGCATTGCATAAAGCACGTTTGTGGAACACTATCCTTTTCCTGTAGACAAGGAGTCTGATCGGCGCCAGAAATAGTCAAATATTATTGACACTCTCCTGAAATATAAAAGACTTGCCTGTAGACTGGGATAATAAAACCAACAGGTCATTCTCAGTCCTGCTGAGGATGTTTTTAGTTGCACACTAAGTTCATGAGACTCTCCAATATTAACGAGCTGTTTGTTATTTAAAGAAAAGAAATCAATAAATATGTCAATTCAAGTAAATATCTGCCACCTTGACAAATTGAAGTAAAAAAAACTATTTTGTTTACAGATAAACCTTCTGTGAGGGGAAAAATTGTTCAATATTATTTTCAACTATAAGCATAGTTTTGCTTGAACCTTCCCGGCCATTATTGTACAGTTCATCTCAACACATAGTACTTAAACCGATTTTTACTGGAAAGAAAAAAACAATTCTTTAATCTACTGGGAATTTGGATTTCTGGCCAAAGGAATATATGTATATATGTTAAAATATAGCTAAAATGTAAAAACAATTCTTTTATGGTTAGAGTATCCTTAAGTTCAAACTTTTTACAAAGTATTTTAAACTTCTGCAGGCCTATAATATATATTTTATTGAATATAGCATGTATTCTACAAAAACACTTTTATTCAATTTGTCTTATGCCAGATAAAGCTGAATGAATGACAAGACTATTATATAAGGTTTCCTTTACCAGTTATCTGCAGACTAGAAAGGTTAACTGTATACTTATACATACAGTCTGTGTTTAAGTAGAAAATTCATAAAAAGTGTTAAATTAATATTAAAGCTATATGCTGCCTGTCTTGGTAATCACTAAAATCAGAAGTCTATGAACCCAGACTTCTGCTAATATAAAAACTAAATATAGAAGTTATGTCTTAATATTAATGTAGAATTCGGTTCACTATAGAAAATACATCACAGTTATGCTAAGGGTTTGCACACTGATGTTGCTTTACCTGCGTCCCCATTCGAGACTCCAGTATCCCATGTTGTGAGTTGTTTATGATTTGTCTAGAGTGTCCACTGTCATTTGCCAACAAACCAGAGGCCTGTCAATAAACCTAGCCTTCTACCAAGCTCCAACATTATTCTATCGAGCTGCCATCGAGCGA
Source organism: Mopalia muscosa (assembly GCA_031763545.1). Classification (NCBI taxonomy): domain Eukaryota; kingdom Metazoa; phylum Mollusca; class Polyplacophora; order Chitonida; family Mopaliidae; genus Mopalia; species Mopalia muscosa. The sequence goes on along the minus strand of JARFOD010146336.1, from coordinate 10,899 downwards.
CGGCAAGAGCTAGGTCTACTGAACAGAGTCCAATTGTCCTGTAGTTTCTTGATATGGTTATTTTGTCGCTAACTTATAGATATGGTATCACCAGATTGTGACCAATTTGTCAATTATCATTGGTGTGTAACCCTTGTGTTCAGTGCCAATAAATATATTTTTTGAGTGTAAAGTTCTTTTGACCAATTTGCTCAAAATCATTTATTGGAGATGAATTGATTCAATGGTATTTGGTGGCATTGTCAAGTGACATTTATTGAGGACAATTTTTGGAATTTTAGGTTGTGATCAAAATACTTGTATCATCTGATTGCAAACCATTTGTCTACTGCTATTTGCTTTACACCAATTTGTGCAACGTTATCAGTAAGTCATCAATGAGTCGTGGTGTAATAGTGTAGAAAGTGAGTACAATTACCATGAAATTGATGTCTTAATAAATCACTGGATACTAAGCTACCTGCGAATGTGAAATAGAAGGCCAAGGAGTGTAGTGTGGTTTAGAAATGGTGAGGTGTTATCAATACTATATATCAGGTGACTCAATTCAACAAGCCAATTTCCTTTATCGTCCTCTTTCCTTATTTTTATCCACACATGTATGCTCAGGATTTTATAAAAACAAAACATTTTAATATATCACAACTTACGTCAGTCACTACAAATGCAACAGTTTGCAAACAGATTCATAACAAATAGTAGCAGAAAGATAAGTGCACATTTCGATATTTTCAGACTTTTTTTTTAGAAACATGGGCATATAAGTAATGACTTCCATTTTGCAAAGATATGTAGCTTGGTTAAACCATTAACAGAGGCAAAATACCTAGTTGACCAAACAAAAATGATATGCCCTATAAAAAAAAAATCGAGATCAACAAATTATTTACTTGTGCATTGCAAAACAAATATTTAAAATGACGCTTTACATTGACACAAATATATTACACATAAAGTCGGGACTAATTCTAAAATAAACACGCAAAAATGTTCAAGAGCAGGAATTAACTTTTGAAATCATATAGACTGTCCATCAAAATGTCACATCATCTCTCTGAATTTGCACAATTACAAGATCTAAAATTCAACAGATTTATAAATTTTTAATAACTACAAACAATATTGCACTTCGTAATACATAAACAAACGGCCCCTTTTAACCCATATTTTAGAAAATTCACTTTATATGATAAATAATCAATTAAAATTATGTACATAAATGAATATAATGAGGCTATTCACATATTTGACATAATTACCAGCATTATGCAACATAATATTTAAAGTAACTTACTATAAAATTGAATTTTATTGTACATCATTGGATTCACATTGTAAAAAGAATGCCTAAAATGCAACTTACTCAACTACAATATAATGAATAAAGCACAACATCAAACATGTTGCACGCAAAAAGCACAACTTTCTAAAAGCAAGGTTTTAAAATAAATTTTTTAAACTGAAAAAATGCTTTAAGCAAAACAGATTTTTGATAAAACCTCATGTCTGACAGAGACACAGTTTAAATAAAACGTTTTTCTTTCTAATGAAATAACTATCCACATCTTTCTGCATATCTTGTCCTGACAATCTGTCCTCATTGCATCAAGAAAAGTTAAGGCAAGTGCAGTTAAATATAACACGTATCACAAGTGTGACGAAACATCCAATACTCTGTATCACAACTTGGGTAAAAGACCAAGCATCGCATGAGGAGTTTGAAGTGAAGTTACAACAAATGGTGCACATGACAGAATCTCACACGGTCCCACAGATATTCCAAAGGATTTTCACGTTTTTTTTTTGTAATTTGTACAATCAGTTTGAATAACTTTTTTGTTTAACTGGCTAATGAAGATTTAGTTCTAATGCCTTACTAAAAGCTTATCAAAAATAATATAATTCTGTACAACTACTGTAGTACATACACTATAGTTCACCGATGATCAATGAAGGAGTCAATATTTGGATGGGCTTGAGTCACTGTACATTAAGTCCACCAAATGAGAACGCACTTATGTTCCATACAATATCACTGTGGCTACTCGTACACCACTTAACTTCATCATATACAAGTAAAAAGTGTTAGAAAAGAAGCATTTAAACATATAGAAAGTTCCAAAGAATGGAGTCCGCGTTCTCCACAAAACTGATAGCAAGATAATCACAAGAGAAATAGTAGAGGGTAAAGGGCACTCAAGTCTCCAACATTAGTTTATAAATATTCACAGTGACATAATCATGATATATCCTGCAAGAATCGACTTGGGTTTCCATGTAGTACTCCGCTTATTAACGATAAGAACTCCCTTGTGTTACACGCAAGGCCACGATTAATTATTTATTGTCTGATACAAAGTATATTACCACATATTGGTATTAAACATCCTGCTAGACACTATCTTTGGGATTTAAGGAAGATTTCACAGTCTCGTCATCAGTCGATCCAAGTCGGCGTCTCCGTGCCGAGGATACAGTGTCTAACTGTGGTATGTGCAGAGTGATAGGCACAGTCAATGCGTCTGTTTGACTGACAGTCTCTGTGGTTTTCTTTATGGCTCCAGTAGGAACAGCCAAAGATTCGTTGACAATTTCACACCTTTGTGAAGATGCAGCGTCTTGATCTGTGTGTGTAGATGGAACTGGTGTACGGCGGAGTGATAAATGAAGTGAGCGTTGGGACAGAGGAGAATGCGTTTCCTCCTCCAGTGCATAGTCAGACAGTGTGGGAGTTACATCCTCCTCCTCTTCTTCCCCATCTCCGGTTATCTTTTTCACCTCCTCATCACACTCGGCCTCGTACAGCCAATCCTCACCGTCATACTCAGATCCCAGATCAGCACTATCCTGATGGTCCAATACAGAGAAATGGGACGGTGGATAGTAGTAGTTCTCTTCAGTCTCGTTATTCACAAAAGCCGGGTCTGATTCAACACTAGATTGATTAAACCATTCAGCGCTTGGGTACGTCACAGACGGCTGGGATTTAAACTGACCAGTAGCCCTAGCTCTAGTGTTTGAGTTAGAAGCATCTATTTTGCAGGGCACACTTCTATGGAGGAGCTTTTTACTCAGACTTTCTGCGGTTTTGAGCCTCTTTTTATGAGCACTAGCATCGCTTGACACCCGCAGTCGTGGCTGCTGGAGAAATAACATGGCATTTTCTTCAGTTTCTTCCTTCATAGGCAGTAAAGAGTTCCTATGGTCTTTTCCAGTCTCGAACAAAACATCCACATTAGCTGGTGTGATCCGATTACCTGCAAACAGAAAAATAAAAAACATTGTATAAAGTCGTATATAGTATGATCCTCAAGCAAAAGAAAACAATGTTTACACTGTATTTGTACTTGTTTTATATGTTAAAACAATTAGCCTGGACAACGTTTAACCATGGGCAAAAAAAAAAAAAAAAAACTAACAATTTTTAATGAATGCATAGTTTGTTGGCAAGGTAAAAGTTATCCAATTTTTAGAAAAAATAAATGTATTTTTTACTAATAAATCATATGATTACAGCTTACAAAAGCTCCCAATATGATATTCTAAATGCTGAGTCATGTTGTTTAATTGAACAATATTTTTGCAAAGTTTTACACCACATTAAGAGAGTAACAGCAACTGTAAACCAGAAAATAAAATAAAGAATCGCAAGGAAAACACCCAAGTGTGACAGTCAGTACACAGTGAGTTTTAAGAAGAAATTTAACCAAAGAGAGCCCATGGTTACTCTGGAAAAAGATTGCTTCTAACTCAAAGGAAAGACCTTATCTTTGTGAATTAAGAATGTACACCATCAATCACATGTCATTCCCAACAAACCACTCTTGTTTTTGAATGAAAGTGAAGTTTGACAACTTGAAGTTGGATTTAATCACATTTAAATTCAAAACAAGAAAAACTGGAAAAAAAATAAAATTAAAATAAAAAATGATAAACGAAATCATGAGGTGAGGTGAAATAAAAGAAGTCACATCAAACAACAAAGACACATTTTTATCCACTAACTTCTCCTTGTAAACACTTTGGACTTCTCAGTTTTCCCTGAAAAAAATGAAACGAGGTGCTTTCTACATGTCTAAATCATGCTTTTAACTAAGATTACTAAACGACAAACGAAACAGCTAAATGATGAAATTTAGTTGCTAACAGTCTAACACTACACATGAACAATTAGTTGTTGGAATCTCCAGAAATCTTTTGTGACTAACAGTAGGTCAAAGGTTGTCTCAAATCATTAGAGCCGTTGAAGCCAGTTGGCAACAAGCATTGGAATATATATCACAGGGTACATAATAAAGTAGGGCCTACAGACAAACGAAATGTACACTAAAAGACACCACAAAATGTTCAGGTTCCATTTAGACCTTAGCTAACGAGGGAGACCTGGAAAGAGACCAGAGGCTTTCCATTCACAACCAGGTATATTCTAAGCTGTCTGAATAAATCAGAAAACAACAGGTATCAAAGGACAACAGAAATCTATCAAACAGAAGTATGAAACCAGCCATTACCCAGCCAGTTTCAAAGGCACTGTGACTTTCAGTGGACTTTCATAGTGCCATATGACTCATTGTGCAAGAAATGAGGATATCGTTCTTTTAGCGCAGTTTAATTGTCAAAATTCACTGATGCCTTATGGGTAAAACACAACATTTAAAAAGCAGTTTAGCATGATTTCCCATGATTCCACATCCAATTCATGTTCTTAGAGTGTTTTCTATGTCTCGCTAGGGGGTGCTGTTTCATTAGTGAGGGCTGGTCTGGTCACAATGCTGCTACTGGTTAGTGGCTGGTTTCATACTTCTGTTTGACAGACTTCTGGGGACATCCAACGTTAACAATTTATCTGGTGTTGCAGCTAATACTCTTCCCAAAAACTGGACCCAGCATTTTAGCGGAGGCTTGTCCTTTGCATTAAGCTATGTCCTATCGATAAAACTTAATAATAAAGCGTCTAATACATACTTTCCTCATCCTGGTTACTGGTTGGTTCTGTGCTGGGTGGGCGGATATTGAAGGTAAAATTAGGAGGTAAAGATATTTGTTTGCTGACTGGAGTCTTCGCAATTCCATCCTCGTTATCACCATTCCGAGGAAACATCTGTGTAGATTAAAAAAGCAATTAGCAATTCTTCAGTTTTGTATTTTTGTATTTTAGTAAAATAAATATAATTCCACACTTTTCTGCTGTATACGTTTTCCATTCCAATGACTGTTTGATTTTATTGAGAGCAGAGCAGAATACCCTAAGAATCACAGCAACTATATATTTTGTTTAATTGGTGTTAAATGTCCTACTTAAGGGTATTTCACTTACACATTTATTTACACACTGTTCCTTTTTAGTTCTGCCTTACTTGCATACAGTGGACACATAGCTTCTTTCACAAACAGATTAGCTTCATGTTTTCCCCTTAGTTCTAAGAAACCAAGCACAAACCATCTTGACATCTCTTATTTGTGTTTAGGGCCATACTTAAGTTAGTTTGCTTGCGTGAAGGAAACCACCCGAGACAATAGTGGCAACAAACGTTGAATTAACAGGATAATCAAAAGACTTGTATTGCAAATTTTGCAAATTTGCAAATTTGCAAATTTTCCCATAAGCATACATAGTTTTATTGATGTTGGAAAATTTGAAAAATGAATAGGTCTATCTGTATTTAACTGATATTTGAAAATTAGAAAAATTAATGTAGGTCTATCTGTATTTAACTGATATTTGAAAATTAGAAAAATTAATAGGTCTATCTGTATTTAACTGATATTTGAAAATTAGAAAAATTAATAGGTCTATCTGTATTTAACTGATATTTTTAACATGTTAAGGTGAGTGTTTGCATCCAGTAGAAATTTAACACTGCAAAATTATCTCCCTTGCTCCTAACCAGGAGCTTCGTATGTACAGTTCATGAAAGTAGAGCTATTGATCTGCAATACCTCTCCATTGTCATTATTATCGTTGTTGAGGATTTCATCGTCTGACTGGTCTCCTTCTTCCAGGAATTCTGCGTCCTCCTTCATCTGTTTATTGGATTCCTGTAAACATAAAATCAGAAAAAAATATAAAAACTTATTTTATTGGAAATGTAAATTAAAGCAATTGATAGATAACCTTAACAATCATGAATCTAGAACTGTTTTTAAGAAATAACTTTTAAAATAAAACCAACCATGATGAAGGGTTTGTATATTCAATAAAATCTATAATGTCATCAGGATGATAAAAAAAAAAAACAAACAAAAATAAAATTAACATTTTTAATTAGGTATTCAATATGGTAGCATACTCAAGTTTGATTGGTTAATCTATCTGCCATTTTGTGACTAGGTATTTGTCAAAACTATGTGTTATAATTGTTTTTAAACTGGGGTGATGTTTCAAATGTTGAACAAAGACATTCTTTTATGATATGACATTTATGAAGGTTTTTTCGTCTAAAAATAACAAAGGAATAGAGTATTGGCGTTAACGTTATTAGAATTATTCAAATCACTCATTGCTTTCCAATTTTTTAAAAACAAATGTCACAGGCCTCCATTCAAATACTATTATATATTGTTTATGTTGTATTTATATATAATTTATTTATATTTGAAAATATCACAGTTCTAGCAAAATTATCGTTGCGTTAAAACTGAATCTTTAATCGAATTTAATCTTTTTTTTCTATCAAAACATGCAAATCTAAATGACAACAGTATCAATATTTCTAAAAACGAATGTATCACAAACTACTTTAGTCTACAAACAATCTCAAATGTTGGTCAAAACTTTACAGCAAAGTTTAGGCAGAATAGAACACTTTAATGGAATACCAGATTTAACAACAGTCATTCATTTTGTTTAGGTTCCAGTCAAGTAGCAAGCCTGGATTTAGTTTAGACATTGCAAAAATTAAAAGAGAAATAAACCAAAATGACATTAATCCATAAAAAGAAAATTAAAATAATATTATACATGAAAAAGGATTGTTGCTTTGATAAAGAGTAAAACCAGACATATATTTAGAAACAGTGAACCAGAAAAAATAAATACGTTTGGTGCTTTATTTGGAAGACTTTCCGGTGTATTTTGACAATATAGATATATATTGCATAAAGTACATTGTACATGTAGCTACCTCTACACACAACAAGTGCTGACAAAAGCTTTGTGCTTTGTGCCTTTTGAAGAAAATGAATACGGAAAAATGTCATTAATTAACTTCAGAACAAATTTATTACACAAATAAAATGGACTCATCTATAAAATAAAGTAGAGTGCACCTTCATATTGTTTCCTTTCATAGTCATAGTCAGACTGCCAGATTTTGTTCCTTTTTTAAAAACATTTTTATCTATTTCAAGGAAGGATATACTTTTAACAGTTTTCCAGATCAAAAGTAAGTATAATTAACCCTTCCCTACACTCAAGAAAATACATTTTTCTTTTAAGCTAAGATGTATACATACACCTTTTATAAATCCTCTAATCTGCGTAATGACAAATTTTATCATTTTTCTCTTATTCAATGAAAGATGCTTTGTTTTTATTCTCTACTCAGTAGAGTTAGGACATTTTAAAATTATTTTTCTTCACCCTGAGATCATTTTTTACTACTTCAAGTAAACTGTATGTTTACATTTTTCTCTACTTTTTACACTATTTTCCTTTATTCTTCTCTACTTTTTTTCTCTATTTTTGTATACATTATTAAAGTGAATACCGATACATTGTTTCTTTTCACATGTTTTAGTCTACTATCAGTAGTGAAATCTGTCTACATTTGTCTCTTCAGATAGTGAGGGAGCTTAGTCCCAGCTGTATTATATTCAATCCACCATTAGATGAAGTCAGATCATGTTGAAGGTCTCTGTCTAATCAGCTAATGGTAATTTAATCCAATGTTAGGGACTAATTATCTTTTGTTTGTTTGATTGGGGATTAACATCGTACTTAAGGGCATTACACTTATATGACGAAGGATTGTCAACTTCACACTGTTCCATGCTTAACTATGGTGGAAAACCGGAAGGAAACCGCGTAAAAACTACCCCGGCAATTACCTGAGTCATGGAGTGTGACTCACTCAATTATCTTTTGAACAAATGGGTTTGTTTGGTTGGGTTTTACTGCTGTATTTAAGGTTATTTAACTCATATGACATTGTGCCAGCTCAATATGTGAGGAAAACCAAGTGCGACACCACTTGTGACACTGTCAACCATGTATCTGAATGTATGGTCTCTGTTGTTCTCTGGATATTGTTACTAAATGCTGCTGTTGATCTTTCTAGAAGTTGTTGAGCACACGTCAGTCAACACAGAATTGGACAAGATTCAAGAATTTTGGTCATTTTTGCACAACTCAAGCTACTTATTAGGTACCAAATTGCCGTAGGCACAGGGCTTTCCAAGAATAAAATGAACAGGCAACATAAATTCTGTTACAAATCTATCAGGAATAGTCCAAATAAAGAGAAAGATAACCTGTAAATAGTGATGTTAAATAAGAACATTTTAATAGGGCGCAGAAAATTGTGAAATGATACATTCGGGAAGAACCGCATCCCCAATGCAACCCCATCTTTGATCACATGCTTTATTCTGTCACGATGTTTCCTACTTACAACAATAGACTGACGTGTCTAAAAATGAATCTGTAATCATTCGCATTAAGCTTCCTTTGTATTTGGTCAATCAATTTCTTTCGAGAAGCAAAATAGTTTTAAGATTGGTGTTGTGAATTGAAAAACAGAAATAATACAATTCACAATCATTCTTTAAACCATTTATCTCCAAACAGTTGCCAAAAAGGCCTTTCTAAGGCGAGGCAGAAGAAAACGCTTTCCAAATATTGTAGGAATCTTCAATGAACTACTACTAATTGTAGAAATTTCTGTTGAGAAGATTTTTTGTTTTCAGTTTTTTATAGACTTCGGCATCCTTGTATTAAACCTTTAAAGGACTTCGGCATCCTTGTATTAAGCCTTTAAAGGACTTTGGCATCCTTGTATTAAGCCTTTAAAGGACTTTGGCATCCTTGTATTAAGCCTTTAAAGGAAAAGTAATGATTGAAAACAAACTATCTTCCAAGCAGATTAAATAGCAAGCACATACAATCTGAGAGTTTGGGAGAGCTTGATTTAAACAAAGAAAGAACTGTTGGCAAACTATAGACCATCATCATAATTAACCGTGAATTGGTATGTAGATTTGTCACCAAAAACTGACTTCATAACAAAAAATAATGTCAAAAAATATTGATGCCAAAATTCTAAATAGCTAAAGAAATATTTTTTACAGATTTTTGTGTGGCACCAAGATTTCGTTTGTTTTAATCAAGCATCTCCAAGGAGAGAAAGATGGGAGTGAGAGAGTGCGGAGACATGCTCAGCCAATCAGAGTGCTGGGAGACACGAGCGAGTATGAGGCTTCGCTCTCAGCTGAACGCTTCAGCTCTCACCTCCAGGCGTTTCCGTTTTAATGCCTGCATTTCTTGCCGTATTTCTTCCTCTATTTCATCTTCCAGTTCCTTATATTTGTAAGTCTCCTGGTATGTTGAGTTAGTGTTAGGGTAAAATGGGGAAATGGTTAACATATGGTGGGGTTAAAACATGAACAGATCTCACACACACTAGCCTTACACGATTATCAAAACACAGAGCTTCGTTGCTTTCAGATTTGGTTGATTTTTAAGTAATTCTGTGTAGCATACCCCATTTCGTCAAAGTGCCATGACTGTCCAATGCAAGCAAACTCAATTCCTTTTGGTACACCTCTTTCCTTAGATCCCACACTCCGGGATTTAATATTTTATAAGTTAACAAAAATAAATTATTTAATTGAATCAGTAAAATGAATATCCAGGAAGCTCAGTGTTATGGCCATCAAATATGTATTGAATACAAACAGGGATATGTGGGTATAGTGATGATATACATGTATATGCCTGAAATACTTAGTTTTTAAAATCAGCAAACATTGGTGACAAAGTTCTCTATATTATATACATATAAAAGCTCACAATGACAAGTCAAGATCACAATTTGATAATTATTAGACACCTATTTTCATCATCAAATTCCGGCATTTATTAAGGTTTTTCACATAATTTAAGATTTACACAATATAAATCATCTGATTTATTACATTTCCCCTGTTCTAGGGGTTGACTACTTTTTTTAACAATAAAATGACATAAATAAACACAAGCACCCATCTAAGTACAACAGAATGATCCTTCGTGAAGTTAGCATACATAGCAGCCTAAGGTCTCTAAGTAGTAATGAGCTTCAGTAATATACGTTTGCAAACACAGTTTTCTTAGCATGGAAAGATGCAAGGTTAATATTAAAGGAAAAAAATTGCTACAAGAAACATTTATTTTCCTTTAAATAATATCATAACATAATATGGTTATAATATGCCAGATAGTTATCTGATAACATGCACTCTTATTTCACTAATGCAATTTCTGATGACAAAATGCAGTTAAACAGTGTTTTATTCTTGAAATCCCCCCGCTAACGGAGTCAATCACTATAAACTAAAGACAGCATGACTATGATCACAGTATATACTGCCACTAGCCACATGAGTCAATCCATGTAAACTAAGACAACATTTCAATGATCATAGTATACTGCCGCTAGCCACATGAGTCAATCCATGTAAACTAAGACAACATTTCAATGATCATAGTATACTGCCGCTAGCCACATGAGTCAATCCATGTAAACTAAGACAACATTTCAATGATCATAGTATACTGCCGCTAGCCACATGAGTCAATCCATGTAAACTAAGACAACATTTCAATGATCATAGTATACTGCCGCTAGCCACATGAGTCAATCCATGTAAACTAAGACAACATTTCAATGATCATAGTATACTGCCGCTAGCCACATGAGT
>JARFOD010146325.1:0-12780 GCA_031763545.1 Mopalia muscosa | reverse complement strand
GTTGTTTTAATACGTTCTGTGACTCATGTTTTTTTTTGTATTGTCTTATGATGGTTTGTTGCCAGTGGTGTCACTGGCTGAGGGCAGTTTGTCTGAAAAGTAAAAATGCTGTCTTTACTTAGCACTGGAGGAATATTAACTTTCCAACATTATGGAAACACTCCACATCTTGATTGTGCTAGTGTCAATTATTGTTGGAATACACTGCCGTCATATAAGTAAAATAATTTTAACCCTTGTTTTGCTTTGTTGCCGAATGGCTACATACTCATTAATTATCAAATTAGTGTTGCCCCCGTTAGGCAAGAAGAGAGGTAACTGGGTTTTTGTCAATGTAGCGCAATGGTTACCTTGTCCTTCAAAAGGAATCATTTTGTGTTGGGAAAAAATTATTTATATAATTTATTAACTAATAAGTATGTAGTCATTTGTCAACAGAGCACAAAAGGGTTAAGCACAACGTAAAACACCAATCAATCGATCAATCAATCAATCAACCACTTCCAGCACATGTTAAACTGGCATGCCGTCATGTGAGTTAAATAACTTTAAAGATGGTGTTACACCCTAATCAGATAAACAACCCAGAAATAGTTTTCCAGTCACCAGAACCCTAGAATGTCATGTTCTGATCCATTACCATGAGATTGTGTGTGGAGATGTAGGTTCATTGAGTACCATTCATTTCAGTGTCATTCTGTTTTTATTATGTACATCTAAGATATACTAATTATATAATTGGTGCTTAATTTAACACCAAGTGTTACTTCTCTTCGCTATTTTTTATATATTTTTTTTCATAACCACAGAGTTCATAGAGTCTGTTCCACACATACATACTTGTTTGGATTTAATTAGTTTGTAATGTAATTAATTTATAATCTAATTATTTGATTGACTTTCCGGATCAGACTTTTTTAAAATAAATTTCTTTATGACTGTTTTTTGGTCTAGACAGTGGTTTCCTGTCTCTTTGATATTTTAAATTAGAACATTAACTTAAACTAAAAGTGAACATCCGTAATCTTAAATCATTAAGTAATATCAATGGTGCGAATTTTGTTGAGGTAATTTAATAGTTTACTCTTTTAAAAAAATCCTTAAAAAAGCTTGGTATAACCCGTGTCTTGAGCTATATATTGGGAATAATTGCTCAATTGTGAGTTGTGACGTTTAAACCACCCGTTAATGATTTCAAACCTGAATTACAACATATTATATACCCACAAAGATAACTTCTTTCCTAGTTAATTATTTTGGTATGAATTATCAATGTTATTAAATCTACTTTTTATTTGACATGTGAGATAAAGTTGGAGACTTTATTTTACAGAATTCTAATAAAAAAAGTGTATGTGTTTTGTATAAAGAACTTTTAACTATTCTATCTGTCGCTTATAATTGCAAGGAATAGTTACAAGCATTTACAAGTCATTCATTATAAACCACTATCAATGCCTCAGACACTGAATTTAGTGACAAATTGCTGTGTGAAATACCAATCAAACAACCCTGTATTATGTGGAATCAACAAATTACAGTAATAGTACAGACTGCTCCCTCAATCCGGTGTGTGTTAAGCTTTTTTGATGAGACAACAAGGAGTGTATTTCATATGGGAACTGTTTGTTGGCCCCTGTGGCAGCTATAATAATACGCGTAGGATTGGCTTGATGAGCTGATATTCACTAACATTAGCATTCCATCAGAGATTATCAATGGCCAACCCAGGCTATCAGCTCGTTTCAAACACTAGAACAAACAATCTACAAATGCTCTATTGTGGCTTCTTGATTAGTTGATGTATGTAGATTTCTACTCTGTTGACATATATGTTTTATCGATAGGCGGGTGGTCGGTATGAGCTTCCGGTGCCCTAGTGTTACCTGAGCTAGTGTCTGGTGCTATAGTGCTTCCTGGGCTAGTGTCTGGTGCACAAGTACTCTATGAGCTAGTGTCTGGTGCCCTAGTGTTGCCTGAGCCAGTGCCTGGTGCTATAGTGCTTCCTGGGCCTGTGTCCAGTGGCCTAGTGCTTCCTGGGCCAGTGCCTTAATGCTGTCTGGGTCAGTGTTTGGTGCCCTAGTACCCTCTGAGCAAGTGTTGGGTGCCCTAGTGCTGTCTGGGTTAGTGTCCAGTGCCCTTGTGCTGCCTGAGCCAGTGTCAGGTGCCCTAGTACACTCTAAGCTAGTGTCTGGTGCCCTAGTGCTCACTGAGGGATTGTCCGGTGCCCTAGTGCTTTACAGCCCATTGTCTGGTGCCCTAGCTAGTACAGGCTGATCCAGTGTCTGTTGCCCTAGTGCTGGTTGAGCGTGTGTCCTATGCTCTAGTGATGTGTGAGTAAGTGTCAGGTGCCCTAGTGCTCTATGAGCAAGTGTCCAATGCCCTAGCTAGTGCTGGCTGAGCAAGTGTCTGGTGCCCTAGTACCCTCTGAGCTAGTGTCCGGTGCCCTAGTGCTTCTGGGCCAGTGTGGTGCCCTAGTACCCTCTGGGCTAGTGTCTGGTGCCCTAGTGATCGAGAGTGATTGTCTGGTGCCCCAGTGCTCTACAGGCGATTGTCTGGTGCCCTAGCTATTGCTGGCTGAGCGAGCGTCCTGTACCCTAGTGCTTCCTGGGTCAGTGTCCGGTGGTCTTGTGCTTCCTGGGCAAGTGTCTGTTGGCCTAGTGCTGCCTGGGCCAGTGTTTGGTGCCCTAGTGCTGTCTGAACCAGTGTCTGGTGCCCCAGTACACTCTAAGCTAGTGTTTGGTGCCCCAGTGCTTTACAGCCCATTGTCTTGGTGCCCCAGTGTTCTACAGCCGATTATCTGGTGCCCCAGTGCTCTACAGCCGATTGCCTGGTGCCCTTGCTAGTGCTGGCTGAGCGAGTGCCCTGTGCCCTAGTGCTCTGAGCGAGTGTCTGGTGCCCTAGTGCTCTATAAGCGAGTGTGCCCTAGCTATTGCTTGTTGAGCAAGTGTCCAGTGCCCTGTTACCCTGGCAAGCTATCATATGAGTAAAATAACCTTGAGTTTGGCATTAAACCCCAATCAAACCCCAATCAAACAAGCACACAAACAAAAAGTCATGCATTGGACTACCATTGGACTTACATCTACATTTCCGTGCTTAGTGTATTTCACCTATATGACGACAATGTACTCCAACAAAGTTCAAACCTACATTTTAAAAAAAATAACCCAACAAATTGGTTTCCCTTATTTCTAACCCTTTTATTAGTCACTTGAAATTGTGGTCGTTTGAGGGTTAGCTCTTTCAGTCTGATGCAACACCTATTGATGCACCTTGCTTTATGATATTCCCAGCCCCATTCAGCACCTGAGGTTAGTGGGGTGTTACAGGTGTAGAGCTACTGGGTAAGCTTATTCACAGATAGCAAGAGTTTCTCTAGGGTCTCTATTGTCAGTGCTAAGGTTATGAACTGGGATGGACAACACATGGTGAGTAATAACTGAGGCCAAGCAGTACACCAACCACTGTCAACTCTCTTAAACTCTTTCAGATGAGCGTGTTTGTTCGGGGAGTGGACACCCATTACCTTGAATTCCTGCCTAAAAGGCTTTATTTGAATAAGGATAGATAAATAACTATTACACTGCTTTACTAAAACAGGCCTATTGTTCAACAAACATTTGTTGTATTCCTGGGTATAAAGACATCTGAATAAAAATAAAGAAATAACTATTAATATAGGTATCGATGCATTGACGGTCGTTTAGTTCATGAAAATTCAGTATAAAAGGAAGAAAAGTAAATAATTCATTACATAATTTAACGGGAAATCCATGCACATGGCTGCAGATTCATCTTCATTTAGGAATATAAACAATATTTCTTTTAATGTTTGTTTGGGTTAATTGATCAAGAAAATATTGAATCCAGGATATCCACTTTTTAACAGAAATTCCTTGCAAATATATATACAGTTTATGAATAAATAATTTTCTATGTTCCTTATCTAATTCCTGGCTTTACTTAATTGAGGGTAGTTGGGGGTAGCTTTATGTTGCCCTGATCAGTGCCCAATGAACCCATTTGTTGTCATGTCTTGTGAACATTTGTATATCCTGTGTCATTGTTTCATGTTTTCTGTTGTTTTCTTGTATATTGACTTTGTCTCCAGTGGGATTGGTGGTTTAAAGGTTTAGCTTAAATACAGAACTGCGTTGTTAAATCTGCCTCACATGAGTGAAATAAGTATGGTATAAAACCCCAAACTTTCAGACTTTATCAAATACCCTGCCAAAGCATCCTGTCAATCCTCCTTTTAGAAATTGTTTTCCTTGTATGAACAATCCTACAAGTTATTGTAGAAATCACACAGCCAGTCTTTGTAGAAATCATCCTGCCAGTCCTTGTAGAAATTATCCTGTCAGTCCTTGGAGAAATCATCCTGCCAGTCATTGTAGAAATCATTCTGCCAGTCCCTGTAGAAATCATCCTACCAGTCCTTGCTGAAATCATCCTACCAGTCCCTGTAGAAATCATCCTGCCATTTCTTGTAGAAATCATCCTGCCAGTGCTTGTGGAAATCACCCTGCCAGTACTTGTAGAAATCATCCTGCTAGTCCTTTAAGAAATCATCCTGTCAGTCCTTGTAGAAACCATCCTGCCAGTCCTTGTAATAATCATCCTGACAGTCGTTGAAGAAACCATCCTGCCAGTCCTTGTAGAAATCATCCTCGCAGTCTTTGAAGAAGCATCCTGCCATTCCTTGTAGTAATCATCGTGCCAGTCCTTGAAGAAGCCATCCTGCCAGTCCTTGTAGTAATCATCCTGCCAGTCCTTGTAGAAATCATCCCGCCAGTTCTTGTAGTAATCATCCTGCCAGTCCTTGGAAAAATCATCCTGCCAGTCCTTGTAGAACTCACCCTGCCAGTCATTGTAGAAATCACCCTACCAGTCCTTGAAAAAATCATCCTGCCAGTCCTTGAAAACATCATCCTGCCAGTCCTTGAAAACATCATCCTGCCAGTCCTTGAAAAAATCATCCTGCCAGTCCTTGTAAAAATCATCCTGCCAGTCCTTGTAAAAATCATCCTGCCAGTCCTTGTAGAAATCACCCTGCCAGTCCTTGTAGAAATCACCCTACCAGTCATTGTAGAAATCACCCTACCAGTCCTTGTAGAAATCATCTTGCCAGTCCTTGTAGAAATCATCCTGCCATTTCTTGTAGAAATCATCCTGTCAGTCATTGAAGAAATCATCCTGTCAGTCCTTATAGAAATCATCCTTTCAGTCCTTGTAGAAATGATCCTTCCAGTCCTTGTAGAAATCCATCCTGCCAGTCCTTGTAGAAACCATCTTGCCAGTCCTTGTAGTAATCATCCTGACAGTCGTTGAAGAAACCATCCTGACAGTCGTTGAAGAAACCATCCTGCCAGTCCTTGTAGGAATCATCCTCGCAGTCCTTGAAGAAAGCATCCTGCCATTCCTTGTAGAAATAATCCTGCCAGTCCTTGTAGAAATCACCCTGCCAGTCATTGTAGAAATCATCCTGCCAGTCCTTGTAGAAATCACCCTGTCAGTCATTGTAGAAATCATCCTACCAGTCCTTGTAGAAATCATCCCCTGCCAGTCATTGTAGAAATCATCCTGCCAGTCCTTGTAGAAATCACCCTGTCAGTCATTGTAGAAATCATCCTGCCAGTCATTGTAGAAATCATCCTACCAGTCCTTGAAGAAATCATCCTGCCAGTTCTCTGTGTAGGAACTTCCTTTCAGTTCTTCTTTAAGGAACCTTGCTGACAAGTCCTTGTAGGAATTTCGTCCAGTCCTCCTGTAGAAACCTTCTTCTAGTCCTCGTAGAAATCAACCTATCAAACCTCCTTGTAGGAACCTTCATGCCGGGCCTTTTTAATGACTATATGAGAGACGTGGAATTTTTTAATTTACTTATTTGTGTTTAACCAACATTTGGCGTGCATTTTTTCTATTGAATAGTTTGTTTTCTTTTATACCTCTAAAAAAACGAAAGAGAGGGACTTAAATCGTATGTGCTATTGATAGTTTCGCAACATTTGTTGATCCCTGACGCATGAAGGATTCAATGATCTGATCTTGTTCTCACATCTTGTGATTGTCATGTCTGAGCTTGTATTCTCCACACATTGGGCTCCCCTGTTGTAAAATGACTGAAATAACCTTAAGTACTGCGTTAAACTTCAAACAAAACAAACAAAAGTGTAGAATTTGACTTCATTTAGTGGGTTAGATTCAACCAATAATTGACACAGTGTTGTTTACAGACTTACCATTCAGCAGCCGGGGTAGCAGTGTGTAGCACAGACTGCATCAGGGACAGAACAGTTTGTACTGAATGACCTGGTGAAGTTAATAGTTACAGACCTGTAAAGACCACGTCATTTATCACTAGGCTTCTATAAGTGTTAACAGATTCCTATTTCTATTAGGACAGACTCCAGCTGGAGGGAAAACTACATTCACTCAGTTACCTATACACAAACCTTTTGAATCCGTGTCAAAAAGTACTTGTCGTTTTACAAGAATATTTAGAGAAAATCTTAGCTTCTCTTCAAGTGGTTCAAGTTGTATTGAAACATTTTCCAGAGAAGAATTTTAAAACTGTACTTTTAAACATCTTTCAATGGTTAAGTGGTTGGTGCTTGCTACCCTGTGCTTAAAGGTATTTCACTTTAAGATTGTATTATACCAAGATACCAACAGCAATAAGCCACACTATTTGATTGGTTATAATAAGTTTCGTGTTTGGTTATCTTTGAGACTTTATGTTCCTCCACTGCTAAGTGATGAGTCTGGGTATACTTCAAACATACTGTCTTGTCAGTTGTACGGTACAGGAGTGTTATTTGTGGTATTAACAGCTTCCAGGGATGTATGGGGTATTTTGTCTTTGCAAGGTTCAACTAACTGTTACATTATAATGAAATTGTATAAAAAGACCAGTTGAAGGTAGAGACTCCTTGGCCTCAAAATGAAATTCATTAACTTTTAAGTCACACAATCAAATATCATGCTAAATTTAATTCCAAATTCTGATAACTAATAATTAATTTGGAGTCAATAAATTACTTTTCCAGTGAGCACATACATGTACCAATGAGGTATAATCCAAGAAAAACATGGGATGGTCACAGCAGGCTCCCCACTATGTTTATTTATGCTGACAAAGCTCCTGAGATGACGTGTGAAGGTC
Source organism: Mopalia muscosa (assembly GCA_031763545.1). Classification (NCBI taxonomy): domain Eukaryota; kingdom Metazoa; phylum Mollusca; class Polyplacophora; order Chitonida; family Mopaliidae; genus Mopalia; species Mopalia muscosa. Next base: position 5,612 of record JARFOD010146325.1, on the reverse strand, counting down.
GTAGATTAAATGTGTATTATGCCAGATTATCCTGACCAACAAAATTGTACTGTGGGTAAAAAGTAGATTGAATTGAAAGCTTATCTTTTAATCCCAATTTAGCAGGTGGTTAGAGCAAGCTTCCTGTTGCCCTGGTCATCTCATTGCTAAAGTGCAACAGGAAGCGGATCTTTTTGGAGTGTCTGTTTGGCATCCTGTTGTTGTCATGTATTTGTTCCATCTTGTCTTTGTTTGTCCAGTCTTGTCTTTGTTGCCAGTGGTTTTATACCAATTTCGCACACTTCATATTTTGGCAGTTTCCATTCAGAAACTTCAGAAAGGCTTACTGAATGGATTGCTCCTTTGCTTAAAACGAAAATGCTGTAATATTTTGGCTCCCATTAGTAGTGGTATTTTATGATTGCGTAACTGAAAATACAACATTCATGTAAACATTTTAAACTTGGGTTCAACAATAAGACTCCCAGACATTCCTTTGATATAATTCATAGACTTGAGAATTTGACAGCTATTACCTCTAAGTTATTTAACTGACTGGTAATTGTAAAATGAAATCAAGCAGTGTAATTAGTCTCCATTAACTAGCCTGACAATCCTGTGACAGATGTAATACAGCAGGCGCTTTCTCTCAGTTCTGAGCACGGTAATGTTATCCTCGACCTCTGATTTTACTCGGGCTGCGGTGGTGGCTTAGTGGTACTGTGTGTTCTGTCAACCATCAGGTATATGACTGAGTCACATGATGTGGCTTCAGCAATCGCGGGGGTGGTTTTCAGCAGTTTCCTCCCGGTTTTCCACCGTAAATAGACAAGGAACAGTGTAAGTGGACAATCTGTCATCATATAAGTGAGATACCCTTGAGTTCAATGTTAAACACAAATCAAACACTACCCATAGGGAACAATGGAGCTATATATTTTTGTTGCAATTCAGCTTTCAGTAAATTGTTAATACTTATTCTTGGTGAGTTGTTTTTTTGGCAGCTAACGGTGTCAACAAAAACAAAGTCATGTATAAAACCTCAAACACTTTGATTGTTTGTGATTGTTGCATTAATTTTGTGGTAATATCTTGTTTTGAAGAAAGACAATGACTCTTTATCATGAATTTCTGGATACAGATCTTGCGACTGTTCTAGTATCGGCTTAAATTTGCGATAGGTCGTGTGACTCATTGGTTGACATGGCGGGACTACTGATGCTCCTTTGTGTCTCGGGCCCGCTGGCATGGCTTAGTGGTAGTGTGTGTGCTTACTAATCCTACTTGGATTTACCATTCACAGGATCAAGTCTGCCAGGTATATCAGACAGAGTCACACTGTAATAAGGCAATGAACATGTAACATGGTTAATCCGTCGTCATATAAGTGAAATACGCTTGAGTATGATGTTAAACCTGAATCAAACAAGTCCCATAATGGAGCCTCAGATATGCGAAGGTGTCCCATGAATTGACCTACTTGTTTTTCTTATTGCATCATGTGTTGAATCTTGTACAGGCATCTATAGAACTAGAAATCATTTTCTAGAGTTCCTTTTATGAAAATTTAATTTTAGATTCACCAAAATGAGTAAATTATTATTGGCCAGCCCTTTGATGTTATCTCTGATTGAAATTGTAATTTTGTCAAGTGTTAAAAATTTGTAGTTGAAATCAGAAATATTGAATATTTTTTTAATAAAATTGAGTTTTTATTGAATTTGAGTCACCAATATTCGGCCCCTCAAAAGGACTTCAACTTCATCAGTATCTTGCCATGAATGATCTTTGCTCGTTGTTGATGACGTTCACAAGTTGGTGGAGCACAGAGAGATGCGTGACATAACGTAAAGCTCAGGTGAAATCCCTCTCAAACAATTCCTGCTTAAATCCATTGGACTGGACTAGCACACTGCCATCAAGAGAAATTACCGAAGTACCATTTGAAACTCCAATCAAACAAACTTGAAGTCGTATTATGTCCTTATGGCAGCATGATGTCGAAATAGTGGGTGGTAATATTAGGAGAAAAGTATTTTTCCTGAATCACATTTTCTGTGTGTTTTATTTTAACCTTGGGAAGATTACTGAAGTTGAGATTTTGTGGCCTGCCCCCTCAAACTGTCTTCAGCGAATCTCCATCCAGAGCTTGTTCTTGTAAACCACAGGCAGTTCACTACTCAATGTGTTGAGTGAAATAAAACTTGATACATCAAATTATGGTTTTTCTTACACAAGAAACTTTCACTTCCGTATGAGATCCATTTCAGTTGTGGAGTCAGAGGATGTTGTTAATTAGTTCCAGTTGTCAGAAAGCAGGTGTCCAGCTCTGAAAGACATGTGTTTTATGTCTGTTCTGTCACAAGAGACTGGCTTGTCTGTTAGACATCAGCACACAGGAATGGGGGCCACATCTGGCTTTTGTTCCACAAGGACACTATGATACATTTATGTAACCAGGCTGTCCATTGGTGCTGTTTGGCCTTTTGTTGGTCCTTCTAACCCCAAATCAGAGTCGAAGCAAATACCATGAGAGTGGAAATACAGCATTAATTTTACACAAAATACACCTATCAATTGTTTTTTATACAATGTAAAGGTGATTTGTGTAGTTTTCTTGAAATTACTTTAAACAATTGAATTATAACCTTAAGGGCAAGCAACATTGTTATTGTATATTTGTACAGTGGGATGTTCTAGTTGCAAAGTTCATGCATTTATCTTTGTTTAATACACTTATGGGACTCCTTGATTAGCTGACATGAGTGTCCAATTGATATTCTTTCTCATATTGTTTATATAATTGTTTTTTGTTTTTTTTTACTAATCTTATTATTTAAAAGCATAAGAACATTTTGTGCTGTTCGGTGCCAATGCCAGTATCTCTGAATCGTTGGTTACACTGATTGCACAAGCTCCTTGCAGTCATTCCAGATAAGTAGAACAGTTGTTGCCCCCTTGCGTGCCCCCTTTTCCTTGCTCAGAGATTTAACCTTTAGCCTAGGGTAGGTTTGGCAGACTGAGAAAGCTTAAAGACACTGTGGCCCTTGGAGAAGATGTTCCCAGTAGGATGGGGCTGTCTTCCCTCTTAACTGGCAGCCTTCATCCCTCCATCCCTGTCAAACCAATGTACTTAACGCGACACGAAACCATGGGAAAACAACCGCGAGCTGATTCTCTCTCCCATCAGAGTGCCAAATTTTTTTCTTACTCTGTGGTTTTTTTTCAGTCTTTTTTTTTTTCTCTCTTACTCCAGTGACATTTTGTGTTCCTGTAGTAGATCCTGTTGAGGCTGTCTGTTTCTTAGCATTCAGTCCACTATCTGTGTTACATTATATCTCCCACTCCTCTGTCTTATCCTAACTTGAGGTATTTCATGTCTGGGAGCCAGTTTCTAATTAACTTCTGGCTGAGGGCAGTTTGTTTCAAGAGTTTCAATATTGTCTTAACTTACCACTGGAGGAAAATTAACTTTCCAACAATATGGAAACGTTTCACATCTTTGCTGTGCTAGTGTCAGTTATTGTTGGAATACACTACCATCATATAGTGAAAAACCCTTAAGCATGGCGTGAAACACCAATCAATCAATCCATCAAATTAACTTAAAGCTGTTACACTGTGAAATCCAGTTAGAAAATTGAGTCAAAAATTCTGTATTGGTGTATAATGGACAAAGATTATAAAAAAGAATGTCCTTTTATACTTAATCTTTGAAATCCTGGCATGTGTTGATGTTTATAGCTGTACTTTTTTTTTCCGAAAACACAGCCAAATTTGGCATGAGTACCAATTAATCTAACTAGCAATGAAATTGATGTTATTTGGGTTTTGCTGAAATAGATTATACCATGTGATCGATCGAACAGGTTGTTGGATGGATCTTCCTGGTGTTTTGTTTCAAGTCTTGTGATTCTTTTATCTTTTCTTGTCATTGTGTTTGTGCTTATGATGTTGAACCAACCGTTATTAAGTTGGCATACTATCAGAAAGGTACACCTTAAAACCCAGTCAAAGAAACCCAAATGATCAATCCATTTGTTTCAGTTGTCCTGGTATTCCTTTGGCATGGTTCAACAGAAACCAGATCTGTTAATTCCATAAATTGTGAATTTGCACCATATAATTAGCTTGCTGACAAATGCTATGATTACTGTTGTCCTGTTTCTTCTTTCTTTCTCCTTTCTTTCTCTCATTCCTCTCGCCCTCTGGCTAGCAGCAGTTTATTTGAAGAGTTACAATTCTGTCTTTACGAAGCACTGGAGGAAAATTAACTTTCCATATTATGGAAATGCTTCACATATCTTGGTTGTGCTAGTGTCAATTATTGTTGAAAAACACTCCTGTCATATAAGTAAAAATACATTTAAGCATGGTGTAAAATACCTATCAATCATTTAATTTATTCTGCTCATAAAAGTAACAGTAAACTAAAATTGAAATATTTATAAATATTTGCAGCTTATTTGTTATATGGATTAGTGAGTCTCTACATCAACAGATGGCCTTATGAATTGAAAATCCCCCAATGGGACCTCTTCCCAAAGGGTATATTTGTCATGTAATGGGTTGCCTCAGTGGTAATGTATTACCCAAAGGAATTGAAACAAATTTGAGATGAGAATGAGTGACTTTTATAGACATGTACAACCTAGACTGTAGTAATTCATTTTGAAATGCCAGCCACTTTGGAAATGTGACATTTGTGTCAAGGTTTCAGACAGTCTTATACATTTAAAAATTGTTTGTGACAAGAAAAGAAGATAAAAAAAATTTTGGTTGTTATTTCGAGGACAATTCATACATGTTTTGCTGTTCTGTTCATACATTATAACATTTTTCTAGATATAGGACAATGTTCATATACTTTGATATGTACATTCTTACACTATAGTATGGTTATTGCGGGGATGATTTTTAGGTGCTACTGAACAGCTCTATAACTCACTGTCTGTCTGTCTGCCTGTCGGTCAGTCTAACTTTCCCTCATGACGATTTGAACAGGATAGAAGCCAAAACGCTTAAGATAGAGAGTTCAAATTTGGAATGCAGCTTAATATAATGCTAAACTAAACTCGTATTGAAAATGGGATAATTCCGAACAAATGTCAGGTTTCCATGGCAACAAATATGTCCAGATCTGTCACTTTTTGTGACATAAGGATGTGAACAGGATAGAAGCCAAACCTCTTATGCAGCTCAAAATGATGCTAAACTACTTAAATATCCAATTTTGCAATGCTAACTTTCTAAATAACCACTGTCCAGTAAAAAAGAGCTTAATGTCTCTATAGTGATTCTACACTTGTTTTGCTTCTGTCTCAGGGTATTATCTACCAGGCTGTCATATTATTTTTAGTTATCATGGGAGAGGTTGGTATTACCTTTTTTGTGATCAGGCCAACTGGGCCTGCTGATTTCAAGAGTTGCAGGCCCAGTTGCAATTTTATAGGCCCCTGGCCCGCAGGTTCCAAATCTACAGGCCCATCAAACATCTTACGGTCCAACCCAATTTTGATATTCTTAGAACTTAACGATTTTTAGCCCACAGTCATTATGACTGTGGGCTATTCTCATCACTCTCCGTGGTCCGTCCGTCCCATAACAATTCTTGTTATCACTATATCTCAGAA
>JARFOD010146314.1:0-12780 GCA_031763545.1 Mopalia muscosa | reverse complement strand
TAAGTTACCCATAACACAACTCGAGATGAAGGTTTATTTAGAAATTTGTCTCTGGGAGTTATCTAGAACATAATATGTTTCATCGATTTTAATTAATCTACATCCCAGTGTCAGTGTGATTGCTTTCTAGAAATATATACAACAAACTATATACAAGAATTAAAATCTTTTTACAAGTTTGTCTTTAGTGCATTGTCCTCTGACTGAGGGTATTTTTTTTCTTTGCTTAGCACTTGAGGAAGGTTAACTTTTCAACATTATGAAAACGCTTCACATCTTGGTTATGCTAGTTGTAATTATTGTTGCAATACAGCCCCCTGGCTAAGGGCAATTTGTTTGGAGAGTAGCAATACTGTCTTTACTTAACACTTGAGGAAGGTTAACTTGTCAACATTAAGGAAATGATTCAGATCTAGGTTGTACCAGTGTCAATTATTGTTGGAATACAGAGCTGTGATAAAAGTAAGATACCCTTATACATGGCTTAAAATACCAATCAATCAATCCATCAAGTAGTTTATCTAGACTATGAGATGATTCGACGGTTTGAATAGATATTCCTCTGATTTATTTATTTTATTTATTTATTAATCCGATGTTAGATTAACATGATTAAATCCTAATTACAGATCATTGGCCAGCATTATTGTGGGAGGAAAACTGGGTAGAAAATTAACTCAGATAACCTACGACCTTCCGCTGGTTGCTGGCAAACCAACCCACATACGGAATCGAACCCGCGACCGCAGATGTTACGGGATATGTGGACCAAAAGCATACACTCACACTAGAGCGTACACTCTAGACCACTCCGCAACGGAGTCCCCAATATATTTACATATATGTACAACAATTTGTAAATCGAGATTATCGCATTGCATTCAACATCTTTATACTTTAAATAATTTTTAAGAGAAATAGTAGATAAACAGGATTGCATTTTCAGGGCAAATTATAACACACATGGACCAAACTATTCGACAAGAGTTGCCAGACAACTTTGACGTTAAGTGTGCTATGTATGTATTAAAAACAGAAGCCTTCTATAAATCATCTGTGGAGAAATATGTGGTAAATATTATAGGCAATATATTGTTGAGAAGAAAGAACTTTAGCGTGAATAAAACAGATTGACATTCATTAATATCATACAGTGAAAATTTCCTACATTGAATATTCCTGCTTCTTTGTGATGATTTGATTGGTTTTAGAAATTGTCAATGGGAGTAAGGTGAGTTTTGAAAATATTACCCGGGGTCATATTAGATCAATTAATGTGCGAAAAGTAGAATGTGAAATATTTTATTTGGTTTAAATCGTATATTGAAAATAAATATTGTACAAAATTATGATGGCGTATACTTCTCGAAAATACTTTTTTTAACACTATATTTCAATAACTGCTGAAAAATAAATTTTACTTACAGTTATTGTAGCGTCAATTTTTCAAATCACTAATCAGAATTATATTTTTTGTCAAAATTATAACAGCGTCGCTACTGCTTCAAAATATATTTTTCTCAAAGTAATCATGGCTTAGACTTCACAGAAAATTAGCATTTTGACAAGGGAAGGTTTTCATAATTTTCCCTCTTAAAAATTTTTTTTAACTAGCGAGTATATATATATATATATATATATTTTTGATGAATCACATAATAATTTTAGTCACATAAAAGGTGGTTAACGGTTAATATATATTCGCGAATTAAACACAAAAGCGTGTACACGAAATTTGCTCACATTGCATAAAAGCTGTGTTCTGCACTACATACGGTAGTTCGGGCACATTATATTCCACAAGACGTATCAAATATGTTTTGTCTCGGTGGCGCCCCCTGGCTACGGTCAGTTTGTTTAAAGAGTAGCAATACTGTATTTGCTTGGCACTGGAGGAAAATTAACTTTGCAACATTATGGAAACGCTTAACATCTTGGTAGTGCTACTGTCAATTACTGTGGGAATACATCGCCGTCATGTAAGTGAAATACCCTTTAAAGCACGGCGTAAAACACCAATCAATTACTGAATCAATTGTCTCGGTTGCCTAGAATCAAGGTGAAAGAATGTCACTCGGAGCATAGATGCAATATTACAAGCTTGGATCCACATTGGGTCTTGTAGACAGAGGCACCGAGACAAGTTGAGCATCCAGGGATATGATGAGAGGAATAGGACACTGAGAACAATAAGGTGACCCTGGTATCCGAAGGGACGAATGCTACACTCTTAGAAATAATGGTTTTTGAGTGTTATTTAGGCAAAATGATGGTTTATATTAAACCATTGGGAAAAACGGTTTTTTGGTATAAATATGAAGGGATTGTTGGTGTGAGGACTTTATACAGAACCATAAAGGGTTCCACCAGAGCCATAACTGAAGAACATTAAAGGGTTCCATTAGAGCCAAATTTTAATAAGAGTTTACCTGCGATTCTAAGGCACAATGGGACACTCTGCGATCTAGCTGAGGAATCTTATTTATAACACTAGAAACATCAGAATCAAACTGACATCTGAGAGAAGGAGTGTGAATTGTAATTCTGTGAAAACCAGAGACAATATGGGACCCTGAAAAGTTCTCTGGTATTCTGGTATCTGATAAATATGACTTACAACACTATGGATGACACAAGCTGAGACCTGATGAAAAGAAATACGACATGTGACATCTGATATCCTGCGAGGAATACGATGTGATAAACCAAGGAATACTGACATTATCTGATATCTTAGGAAACGTATACGATCTGGTATACTAAGACATAGTAAAACAATAAAAGATCCGCGGAAGAAATACGACCTTGTATACTATAAGCCACACTGAAACATAATGAGTTAGGGAATATGACCCAGGATACTAAGCAGCACTCGAATACTTCCTGCAATACTAAGAAACTAAGACAATCTGGGATTCGAGCTTAGGAATACGACCTGAGATACTAAGACAATCTGGGATTCGAGCCTAGCAATACGACCTGAGATACTGAGACAATCTGAGATTCCAGCTTAGGAATACGACCTGAAATACTGAGACAATCTGAGATTCGAGCTTAGGAATACGACCTGAGATATTGAGACAATCTGAGATTCCAGCTTAGGAATACGACCTGAGATACTGAGACAATCTGAGATTCGAGCTTAGGAATACGACCTGAGATATTGAGGCAATCTGAGATTCGAGCTTAGGAAAACGACCTGAGATATTGAGACAATCTGAGATTCGAGCTTAGGAATACTACCTGAGATACTGAGACAATCTGAGATTCGAGCTTAGGAATACGACCTGAGATACTGAGACAATCTGAGATTCCAGCTTAGAAATACGACCTGAGATATTGAGACGATCTGAGATTCGAGCTTAGGAGTACGACCTGAGATATTGAGACAATCTGAGATTCGAGCTTAGGAATACTACACGAGATAATGAGACAATCTGAGATTGGTGCTTTGGACTTGGAATACGACCTGATATACTGAGAGATTCTGAATTCCAAAGATTAAACTTGACTTAGGATACTGAGAAATACTAAGTTAATCTTGGCAGCCTGAGATCCATATGAACGAATATAGCTTCGGTGATTGAGAAGCACTGCCGGGAAAAATCCTGGACCCAAGTGGATGAAGGTGACCGCGGACAATAACATTGAGTAAAGTAACTCAAGAGTAAGACAGGCGTCAAATCAAAATCATGTTCCAATGACTTTGTAAGGAATAAACGCATGTAGTTACTGAAGGCTTCAGTTAAGTATGCAGGCTTACTATACCCTATTACTGAGAAATATGGAGTCTTTGAGGATTCCTCTATGTATTTGAAGGAGGACGCCCAGGAGGACGCTACAGCTTAAAAAAAAACTTTAAAAGAAACGGCCATGATGCCGATGATTTGTCTAACAGGAATACCTTTTTAGTGGAAGTATGTTTTTGGGTCCGTTTCTCGAATACGGATTTCACGTTATTTCAATCACAGTGGTTTATTCTCGAGAGGTGGTGATATTTGCTTTCATAACTATAGAATGGTTAAAAGGGGAGCTTAGACTACTGGTTGTACGTAAACCTAGTCTGAAATCGTCTTACTAATCTACTGTTCATACAGGTATATTCTATGAATGATTCCTGAGTCTTTTAGAAAGTGAACAGTAACAGTATTTCCGTTATTTTTGGATAGCTTTCTTAGTTTGAACAGATTCTAGTCCCGAAAAATATGCAGGCTGAAACCCGTCTGGGAATCGAACCCACGACCCTCAGAGCTAGGCACCGAATCGTCTGCAGTAAATGCCGGCCACCTAGCCACACTGCTAGGTGGACATTTTCAGACAAGAACATTTTCTGAACTATAATTTGTTCAAAGTAAGAAAGTGTTATCCCAAAATAACAAAAGTGATGTATATTCTAGTTAGGTTTATATTTAGGGTTTGGGCAGAACGAAACTCACTATCCAAATGATTATTTTCTGGGCTTAATACAGAATGTCTGCCTTCTCCTCTCTATTCAGACGATGCGGTAGAAACTTTCGTTTGTAGGATTTTTGGCGCCAATTCTCTGTAATCGCTTAACATATTAATTGTAGCCACAGGCAATGGGTGCTTTTGTTTTATATTTTGATGGGCTTTTAGTACGATTATGTTTTGAATCGCTTTCGACATTGTTACGAATTACATAATGAGTATATCAAAGGTATAATTGGTATTAAAAAATGCAGGTAAGTGTTAAAGGTCATCCATTCTTTTATCATAAAGATAAAGGTGACATAAAGGTCGCCTTTCATCTTAATTCGTAATCACTACTTCTAATAATTTACATTATGAAATGTCTTGCAAATATGTTTAAAAAAATCATTTAAATTGTAAATATAGCCTCTAGCGATTAAAAACAAATATTCTAGAGAAGACACTTGGTTTAAAAATACCTAGTTCTTGACACCATACAGACATGCACTTGTCCTTCTTTTTAAAGAATGGCCTTGTTTAGAAAATTTTAATTTTAATTATCAAAATGTCCACGTTTCAAGACTGTCACGCTTTAAACTACAGTTCGACTCTGTGTCATGGTTTCATTTTGCCAAAACGTGCAGGAATAATTTTTGAGCTATGCGCATATTCCTGCACATGTAATCAAATTAGATAAGATTAACCTATATCCAGTCCACTCGGAAGTCCCTGGATGTACTGTGCACGTTATATCGGACGTCAAACGACCGTAGGCATTATGATAACATGATACCAGGACAATATGACGGCCATTTTCCTTTAGTATGCTCTGGTACCAGACTATCTAGCCGTGATCGAAGTTCTCGCAAGAAGTCTGGTTAAGCGAAACTAGTGTTTCCCCAACTGATAACACAGTCTATGTTGTGTAGAGAATTCCCAGTTTCCATCCGCAATTAGATTCTGAACATTATGTACGCCTAAGATAAATTAGCGTGGTGAAAAGGCCGTGTGAAATGCACTGTATTTAAAGAAGTGTGAGGATAGTGTACATGCGCAGGTAAATAGACTTCCGGCGAACAAGTCTACGATTTTAGTGCATATTCATACATCTATCAAGACCGATTGTTCAAGTAGGGACAATAGCGCAACGACGAGAACCACGCGAGGTTTCGCCGATTGATCTTGCGTAAGAAATAGTCGGACCTAGAACCACAGCTCGCTTGTTATGAATAGTCCACGTTGTTGCTGTTTTTGTTGTTGTTGTTGTTTTACCACCAAAAAACTCCAAGTGTTATCCGTTCGCAAAAAACTTAAATTAAAACTTTCAGTTTATGATTGCATAAATTAATATACAGGTGGAAGAAACAGCAAAATTATTAGGTGTTAGCATAGACAAAATGTTAAGCTTAAACTCATAATGTCATAATCTAAAGAAAAAAAAAATTTAAAAAAAAAATATATTAAAAAGTGCTGGACTGGTAAAGGCTCTAATGCGAATTGATAGTCATTTAAGTGCTGGAAACATGCTAAACATATACCACTTTTATATTTTATTAAATTGAAATTGTTGTCCTCTTATTCAGCATTTCTGTAGATAAACTTCTGTGACAAATACACAAATACACAAATACAATTCACAGTGTGGTGAGAAAAATAAAGATGGACAACCCATGAGCGGCGTCGGGCTTTGTGTCTTGCAGCCTGCCGATGGTTGTAATGTAGAACTAAACATTTGCATAACGAAGACAGGACGAAAACAAAATATAATATCTTGTATCCCCCCCCCCCCCCCCCCCCCCAAGAGATTTACACTCTTAATATGACTTTTGGGGTAGGGGGCATGGGGCATGGGTGGTTTCCCTATTTTCCACAGAGATTCTTTCAATGGCATTTAGAAATTGGATAAAGTTTCAATCTCATTCCAGACATAGCTTCCAAATGTAAAGCTTGAAAAACGATCTCTAGAATGAGATTAAAACGTCGTGACCAATAAACCAAGAAGCTGTCATCCATATGAAATTCTCACTTTTTATTTTGCCACAGAGAGCAACTAAAATGCCAATGCTGTTGGTAAACTGTATGCCATATGATATTATATTATCTAATTATTATATTTCCGGCTGAAAAATAATAAAAGTAGCTCAAAATTTAAGAGGTGCAAAAAGAAACAAATATGCACTTGTTGACCATTATGTGAGCGTGTAGTTACTCACGTGACATAACAAACACATTTGGCATAACACTCTCACCATTCAATCAAAATACATCCCAATAATATAAGCGGATTTCAATGGCAAGCAGGGAACACTACTGGAAATATTATAACCGTTTTGAGGACAACTTGGCAGGGTCTATAATTTGAACATGGCTGCCTTTTTTCCGTTCCCTTTAAATGTGTATCAAATAGGTTAATAAGTCAAGTATTTTAACCTATCTGGGAAATTATTCACTATGCAACACAAAACGTTAAATTTATATTTAAAGGACCAACAAATTTATAAACACAAACCTGTATTTGGCCCATGTTAACCTTAGCATCTCAATAAGAAATATGTACTCCGAATTAATACATCCATCAGTTACATCTATTCTCAGACACTTTCTCCTGTGGTATGACACAAACTCTATCGATTTCATTTTGAAATATTGATTTGTGGATCAACATAAATCCTACATTCTATGATAACAAACTTATTGTCCGTGGATTACACCTTCCTGTGTCAAATGTAGGGCCTATATGTAAACTTCAGAAAGACCAGCTGACAAACTTGACAACATGTTCCGCGTCCATTTTCAATGAGTTTGCAACTGTCGTCTACTTCTTCTTGAGCTATCTAGTGAAGCAGACGACATATTTGTTTGATTGACAAAAAATCTTGAAGACATTAATTTCAGCAAGCGTATAAACTTTCTACTGATTTAATTAACTTTGAGGGATATAAAAGGCTGAGTAGTGACACTTGTATATATCAAAGAGAGGCCACTGTTCAATTCTACGCTATTTGATTTCAAACAAAGGCCAGGTTACAATTAGGACTAAATCTTACGACTACAACCTGGCTTTAACTGAACTCATTTCTCTTTCCCTTTTTTTTTTTTTTTTTCTTTTCGTGTTTTCTTTTTTTTTTTCATTTATCATTTTAACCCAAATTGATCTCCAAAATAAAAACCACAGCTTCTACTTCTGAATGGAGTTTTCTTAAAACGTGATCGTGTACTAAGACGGGGGTACGTTTTAAAACTAAGGTCGAATAGCATACAATTACATCTGCTTCATTATTTTCTCTGGTCTATGCCCTCTTCAAATTTAGACGGCAATCGTAGGATTCATTAAGGACTTAGCAAAACAATAGGCCTACATGACTGATGTACTTTTTTTAAACACATACGTGCTACCACCTCACACCATCCGCTTGACAACCAAGTGAAGCGATTACAAGGAAAAACATTTCAAAGCTATCAGTGTGTCGCAATAATTTACCGTACCCTAGAATTAGATATGCTTGTTTTTAAACACAATAGACTGCGCCGGTGAAGTACTTTAATCAATATTTTAAATTATATCACCACCTTGTACGAAAGTATGAACACATAGCTGCAAAAATTTAAATATTTTAAAGAGAACGTATCATACAATCAGGTTTTGAAAGACAAGTTACACTTAGGGTTGCTATATAGTATAGGTAAAATACTCACGATATTTCCATTGTAAAGAGAGTTAAAATCTCCGGTAAAATCAAATAGCTTAGACTCCAATTTGTGTACGCGTCACTTCTTCATTTTACACACTATACCAATAATCTTATCCTTGTAGTCATTCGATAATCCGATGTGACTTATTTACTCATATTCACGCATCATTGAATTCAACAGCTATGGTTATATCTGTCAATGCTTAAAGGCCCACAATTCGCGTCTCGCGCTTTATCCGCGGCTGAATCGCATATTGTGCGCGGATTTTATTAAGTCCTTCATTCCGTTCCTTGCTTCAGTGCAATATAGTCTGTATTGAAACTGGTGATGTTATTCACAACGAATACTATTAACATAACTTTTACAATAATTTTCATTTGTAATACCTCTTAGGTTACGCATATCTGAATATTTTATCACAATTGCACAACATTGATATATTTTAAATAAATTCCCTAATTAAAAATGACATATTTAGAACGCAGCTTTTTTCATATACATATTTGTTCTACTTTTAATTCCTTAGAAAGAAATAAATTTATTCTGTTTGTAAAAGTCAGACCTTCCCAGATTTAAGAGTTTAACAGTATGAATGTGCCAGCTATATAACAACATCGTGTGTAGTAGAGTTAGGATCACGCATTCAAGTTTATTTTTAGATTGTCAGAAAGTTGATTCAATTATAGACAAATATTTGATATAGTTACTTTAATAAAAACTCTAAATCTCTCTTTGTACACCGTTTAACGAGGAAGTTGAAAATAGCATTTTTCTGACAAGTTTCTCGAAATTGTGAAAAATGGAATTCATTTTGCGCAGCAGAGTGCAACTAAAATGACAAACATGTCTTTGACAAAATTAAGACAAGCCGCCATCTTGGTTAAACAACATTATCAAATATCTTAAATGACGTGTATAGGCCTACATTATTTTAAAGGCTGCAGCGAATTCTGTTGGTAATGAGGTGTTCGCGCCTAGTCTTTGCTGCTGTAAAATAAAGTGTGAGAGAGGCTTGCTGATCCATCCATTATCAGACATGTGCGTAGTGAAATAAAACTACCGGTACTAACAATTTGTTGATTCATTGATTGATTGGTTGATTGGCTAGTTGGTTGGTTGGTTGTTTGTTTGTTTGGTTGGTTGGTTAATTGGTTGGTTGGCTGGCTGGCTAGTTGGTTGGTTGGTTGATTGGTTGGTTGACTGATTGGTTGGTCGGTTGGTCGTTGGGTCGGTTACTCAGTCGTTCGGTCTGTTGTTCGGTCGTTCTCTCAGTCTATCTGTCGGACGGTCGGTCGTCCTGAAATGTATTTCCCTCATATGGCCCCCATGCTGTCCAAAATTGAAAGGTTACACCACCAGAGCAGTCATATATAAAGAGTTTTATTATCTTTGAATAATAGTCTTCCCCCAGTGTATATGTCACGTGTAAAGCTGTATATATTTCTAAAAGCAGTCACACTGGCACAGGGATGTAAATCAATTAAAATCGAAAAATCATCTTATGTTCTAGATATCTCCCAGAGACAAGTTTCTAAATAAACCTTAATCTCGAGTTGTGTTATGGGTAACCTACAGACATCTCGAGAGAAGGTAATTACCATAAGTATGGTGTATAAAATGGTGTTAAAAAATGTAACTAACGATATATTTAGCATGGATTATGAATAAATCAGCCTACATATATCGGTTGCAAATTTATTCGAACTGGAAACGATGCGCAATGTTTATTTTGGTGAACGCACGCACATACGACTACTGTTATGCTACAAGCACATGGAACCGGTCAGTCTCGTGGTATATATATATTTGCTTGGCATGACTGTCATGCTAAATGCACAGATATTATATTTGTAAAGTTGTTATTTGCCTGGCACACTTTTCGGTAATTCAGTACCGAATATTACTGCACAAAATTATCCTGGTTCATGACCAATCAATGTATGCGCTTATTATGGCGACAATGTGACTGGTTTCTTATCAAAAGCACAAATCTAATACGGGAGTTAAATGGTGAGATTCTGAATAAATTTATATGATTTCAAGCTTGAAATGTGAGTTGACCGAAAATCTCGATAGGTTGAAAGGTCGTAGAATGTTTCCTTTTCTATCTGCCCAAAGTTTGTTGCGAAAGCTAGAAGCGACTATTGAGCTTTTTAAACATATTAATTCCATATTTGTGTACACTATTATATTGTATACATGCAATGGTGAAATTTATTTTTTATAACTTATTATTAAAAACAAAGGAAAATACATTTGTAACTTATGTAAGCAATAATGATAAATCACATTAATTAATTACATGGCGTATTATACGTAGGCAATAATTATACATTCACACATTATAAAACAAATCTAAAGCAAGATAATTTGTCATGGTAGTCCGATTCCTGCTTGCAAATGATATATGTTCGGCCGGCAAACTACGTAAATCTCTGAGTTAAAGTTATAAAACTACACCGCCAGAGTGATATTGGAGTTTTGTTTTGTTTGTTTGTTTGATTGGTGTTTAACGTCGTACTCAAGGGTATTTGACTTATATGACGACGGACACAACTAAAGAACATCACAAATAAGTCTGCTTAATACCAGGGCAACGGAAAGCAACCTCTTTTCTCGCCTCTCACGATTGACCGAGGAAGCCGAGGGAGTATTCTGCAGGGCGATGGCCCACCCGCTCCATCACGGGGTTTTGTGATTAGTCGGACTCTGGCGAACCGTATAAAGAATCAGCTGTGCTTACTTCGCCAATGTATCCACTCCTGGTTAAATTGTGATAACGTTTCTGACACCGCCAAAAAAGGAAAGGGCATTTTAAAAGAAAGTGATAATCAGTTTCAAACAGTGAGTAACAAGACGCATTTGGAGATCAAAGTGTTCCAGTCACGAACTGTGTTAGAAAGAACAGATTGACTAAAAGTGACAGTTTTACACAATTATATAGTAATTATGTTAGATCTCTGGGGATAAGAATTGCTTTCATTGACCTTGGAAGGCATTTTTTGTGCAGGGGATGAATTATCCGGATTGTTTGATATTGAATAAAACACTCCTTATCTGTGGAATTTACGTCGGTCAATTGACTATTGAGGTTACCAATTGTTCAGCTTTTAAAGGAGAAACGGGAAATAGGATTGCCAAAGGTCCACGGATCCTAATAGTCTATCAATTAACTTTGGCAGAATAGCACCGTCATAAATACCATATGTAAAATTTGGTTAATACTGATTCTGTAAGGATGCCGATGTCCAATACATTTCTTCGTCTTTTAATTGGACCAAAATGTCGGTATCTAGTTAATAAAACAACGATTATAGATTAAGTGCAACTTGGACAGTTTTTTTTAACATTTTCTAAACTTTCCGAATACTATATGGAAGATTAAGATTTCTTTATAAACAGTTCTTTTAAAAGATTTGAATGCATTTCTCATAAGCTATTCAAGCGATTAGTTGCTAACAACTGGAACATAAACAAGGACTGTACATAGGTTAATTCCCCTTTTCACTTTTTCAGAGGTGGCAGGACTGTAGGTTAGTATGGGACCCGGTTGTTTGGGGTATTGATAATATTTCTGTGGCCTCTTCATTGCTTTGGATACCCGATGTTACTCTGTATGAGGGGTGAGTTAATACCCAGCTTATATAAATGAATATAAAGGGTTTTTTTTCGGGTGGTATAAGAACTTAAGGGGCAACACCAAGTAACAATCGTAAGAGTTTCTTCAGTGGACAAGACTAAGACAACTCTCGTACGCTATACCAGGCCATCGCAAATAAAAGAAGTGCAAAACAAAATGGCTCAGGTGTATCTTAGAGTCAATAGCGTGACGTAGTAAGTAGAATCGATTATATTTTAGCATGGCGAAGTCGATGTGTTCGAGGGTAACTGTTTGTGGTGTCTGTGATTGCTGTGTGTTGTCTTTGATTTTCTCCACCCATGATGCAGGCACGCCCTCCTAGGAATGAAGTAATCTTTAACTTTTTGGTTAACCCATAACAGCAGCGGCTGTGCCACAGGGGACTTTAAAGACGAAAAAAGCGCTACCAGTATCGCAAGGGTGTGGCCAACAAATACAAATAGCAACAATGTCACTCGGCGATAACAACAACTGGTCCTAACCTGGCTTACACGAGGAGGCGCAAATGTGTATTCAAAATGTTGCTTACGGTAAATGCCGTAGATCTACGTAATGGAATGAGGTTGCGCGATAGCACTGCGGAAACTGAAGTCATCCACATTTTCAAAAGAGCTGGTAGGCGATTGGTTGAAATTCGCCTGAAGACGGTGTCGGCGGTTAAAATAGCAAGCGATTGATATAATATGGTGAATGTGATAGAGCAATTAAACTGTCAATTCCGATTACTCAGTTTGGGGGAACTTGTTCAATTAAAGGGACGCCTTGTCGACCCTGAGCTTAAAGGGGAAGACCACCCAAAAAACATATTCTATAAATAAGTTAAACTTTTTGTGTATTAATTTCCATTTTCATAATCTGATCATAACTCTGGTTATCATCCATTAAAAGGATCACAAGTACCAGTTGAGTCATCAAATCCTGTGTACATTGTACACTGACTTCATTGATATATCATTGGATAGTTCAAAAATTGGCTGACCAACCAGAGTGCAGGAAAACTTAACAGCACAGGATTT
>JARFOD010146303.1:0-12783 GCA_031763545.1 Mopalia muscosa | reverse complement strand
AATCAATCAATCAATCAATCAATCAATCAATCAACCAACCAACCAACCAACCAACCAATCAATCAATCAATCAAGCAGACACGCAAGCTAGTCACCAGCCAGTCAACCAATTGGTCAATCAATCAATCAATCAATCAAAGAGCAAAAATCACTAGCAAAGACTCACGTGGGCACTGTGCAACATCACAACAATTAAGACTATTCACTGTGTCCTTCTTTGGATTCGGCACAATAGTACATCCGGGCAACAGTATTGGTAGGGGACATCTGTGAAAATATAGGTATCATGGTACATTTTCCCATAAGAAAAAACAAAATACTGTCAGCCAATGAATGTTGAATTTGTATTCCATCTGTTGTGTTCAAATATTTCTTATGTCCAAATCCTTGAATTTTATAGTTAAGACCAATGTATTTTAGGATAAGAACTTTATACAACACCAAGGATTTAAACAAGATCCCCAATCAAAGGGCATTGGAGTATGTGGCAACTTTCGTTACCAAATAGGTTATGCATATTGTTCCAGTACTGATGTTTTCATTATATGACGTTTTTGAAAAAAGTAGAACAAGCACAGGTTTGTCAATAATGGAACGATTGTATAAGATGCTCAATGGTGCATGGCACCATTATATGCGATGGTACCACAACAGATAGTAAGAGGATACAATGACACGGTGGTAAGATTCACGATGGTCAACTGCCATATGACACGATTGTAAAAAACTCGAAGGTTCAATGACACTAATTTACACGAAGGTATGGTGGTCAGAAGAACGGATGATACAATGAAACGGGATTTGAATTACACAACCCTACGATGGTAACGCTGTGTAAGGTGAATAGTTCTATGGAGATGATAAAATCGATTTCTGATCTTGCAAACTGGCAATGACACTCCTAGATGGCCTCCATATCTAGTATCCAGTGGGTCCTCTATCTGTTAAGAAGTGGCAAGCGAGGACCGCCTCTTATCTTAGGGCCCATACCCCTGGCCCCAATTTATCGTCTGAGATGCTCATTTCTTATTATTTCGATGTTACACCGACATCAGTTAAGAAACTAAAGACTATTTGCCAGTATTATTGTAGGAGGAAATGGGAACAATAAAGAAAACCAATGTTGTCGGGTCGCATTCTCTATTCTCATTGTTTTATCATACTGGGGCCTAAATTGTAACCAGAAGGTGAAGGTCGAGATATAACTGTAAGACAGGAAAAACGACTAAGTGCATTTTAGCTAAGAAGGTGTAAGTACAATGTGGATGAAATGTGACCACTAATTATATTATCGCCTTAGAAGCGATACGGAAGTTATTACAATTTGTGATTAAGACACAACACTCACAAAGTTAACCATTAAATTTGATAACTTCAACAACCTTACCCAAATGGAACGCAATCAGCTACAGTAGCCTCCCCTTTCAGAATACATTTGCATTCTGTTTGACACCCTATCCGCCAAGTTTGTCCCAAAGAATAAGTGTTATTTCTCTCACCCTGGCATACTGTAAACAGAAGATAAACCTGTTTTATATAATCACACAGTGAGAATCGCTTCGTTATTTAAAAGGACGTAATCACAAGAAATAAACTAACAGTTTTATAGGTCCAGACCTGTTAACTAGGTTTTATTCTGGAGTATTTTGTACACACCATTTGTGTGAAATACACCATTAAGTCATCAAAATACATACAAAAATTAATATTCTGATAAGTGTATTTTAACCTAATATTCCTAGTATTTAGTTGTGTTCCAGTGGAAAATGATTAATTCTACAAAAATGTAGTATCAATGCACAATATGGTTACAGAATACTCCTAAAGGACAACTCAATTTATTTTAGGGTATGCAGGTCTGCATTACACGCGCTATCAGGTTGCTATACCGAAACTGCAATGATATTTTGTGTTGGCGCTGTAAGTCAAATTATGGTGGACTATCAATGTCTGGTTTTATTTATATATTTTTAGCAGATAAAAAAAAACGTGATAATAAATTTAAACCGTAAAAGACTGCACACATATACAGCATAAAGGTATATTCCCAACTGATACACCAAATTTTAAGATTAGATTCAGTGACACCAATACGATAAAAATGTCGTTGACAGTCCACCATACATTTTACTAACAGCACCAACACTTAGCTGTGTTTCAGTAAAAATCGATGAACTCTATAACTATGTAATTTCAGTGTAATAACACATGAAACTGTCCATAACTTGACTATGAAGTCGATATGATTATGGTAGCCTGTTTTGCTCTGTGGCGATCTTCTTGTCTTGTTTCTTTTCATTATGACTAGCCAGTGGCGTCGTGTGGTTTCCATCACCCATTGGGCTGGCACGCCATCATGTGAGTGAAATAACTGTACGTACCACGTAAAACGCCAATCAAAAAATAAAGAGAGAAAAAAAAAACCCAACCCAAAACCCAACAAAAAACAAACAATCTTATATAAGAAAGCCAACTGAGGATCGCCATGTCACCATCCCTCAAACTATCTTATAATCATATTATCCAGATGGAGTGCAATGATTTCACCTACCATCAATCGAGATGTTGGTTTCGTTAAGAGGCTCCCTTTTGAAGTCAATCCTCTCTGGAAATTGGACTGAAATAAAGATAGAAAGCAGATTAATACTCAAATAATCAATAAATACAGATGACTGTTTCACAAACGAGGTGGTGCCAGATGGTGAGGTGGTGCCAGATGGTGACTCGGATACCAGAGAATAAACTTTTGTCCACAGAAACTTATGTGGAAAGATTATTTTAATTTGAATATTTGTTCATACCACACCTCTCTCCTTCAATAATAAATTATAATCAAGGTGTTTCCCCCATCCTTGGTCTTGAAAGACATGGCAAAATTAAAGTGTGTGACATGTAAAACACGAAAACCCCCAACTACACCAACACACCCAAGTCGTTTGCAACAGGATTGTGTCAGATCCAGGTGCGACAATGCATTATGAGAATCTAAGTTAAATCAGGTTTGAATCAAACATTTAGCAAGGGTGAAATGTCATTAAGGACAAATAGCCAGCTGAGGTTACTATTCACATGTAGGATTTCTGCCGGTTTGTGGCAGTTTTACATCGTATATAATAATATTTCACTTACATGACGGCATACTAGTACGATAGGCGAAGTATAGCTTTCCGTCACTGGTTACACAGAATGACAAGGCTCAAAGCTAGCACCTGCGTACATGTACTACTCAATAGTCGGTTCAATAATATATGAGACCCACAAGTCGTGCTCTTTTGGCCTCTTACAACAGATTAAATTTTATAGTACTCCAAGCAACCGGCCCAAGGGGCTCGTTTCACAAAACGACCTTAGCTTTATACGTTAAACGTTACTGTCATGGCAACACTATGTCTTCAATACTGGTGTTTGGCGTAAGCTAAGATCGCTTTGTGAAACGGGTCCGGAGACACAATACCCTTATGAACACCACCTATAAAATAAATGACCGGAAGCAATTTACTTACTCTCATTAGGTGTTTTAGGCGGAATGTCTACTTCAGGTTGTACCAATCTGTAACAAAAACGTTTCAAGTTATGATCATTTTACCACATATCTATAGGAACAATGATGCACCATTACTGTCTTACCAGGAGGTGACGAAGGGGCGCTACTTTAACGAAAAGCCACAGTCGCATAAAAATGTGAAAAAGTGTTACGTAGGTCAACATAAAATTATCAATTTTATTCATTTAAAAATTATAAAACTTGTTAGTATATCTTTATAATTTGTTTGTTCTTTTGATTTGGGTGACTAATATCTTTAAAAAAGGGAATTGGATTGATGTACTGCTGAATGACCACACAATGTACACCTATTTTGGCGAATATCCCTACATTTATACATTCAAAATGGTACTAGGTCTATGACGAAGCGGACTGTACGCAAGGCAAGGAGGTAAGCTGGCTTCCGGCTTTAATCAAATATGGATCAGTCTGTTATTCTTGCTATTACAGGAGGTTAATAAATTCGATGATTAATTGGCTGACAAACATAAAAACTTAAAGCTTATCACATCATTCCAAAAGATGGACGTTATTCCATGGTTGGTTGTAACTACTGTGCATGATTATTGGAGAAAGCTTGTAAATAACATATATGCTTCCGAGGCAAAGTTTAAACATATCAGTGTTCATCAATGGTATTATTTCCAAACGCTGTTATTTTCTTCTCCCTTCGCCTACGAGCGCTTTGAAAGAAATCATAACTATTTTTATAAACTGGAAGTCAAATAGTCAACATTATTGTTTCAATCTCTTTTAATCGAAATTTGTCGATTAAACATATTTCTGGCGACCGCGTCACGTTAACAAAGTAGCCTAACTAGATACTGTGAGAACAGAGCTATAGTAAACAAGTTGTATATAATACAGTTAAACAAATCTAGTTGAAATGTTTTAATACAGAATTCACGCTGTAAAAACAAAACACATTGAACTTACTTTGAGGAGAATGAAGGTGACAGTATTTGAAATTAATCTTCTTGAAATCTTAACTGTTTAGTGGACATACGAATGTGTAACTTACTGGCAGCTTGTTTGGGGGGCATCAAGTTGATAATCGTACTGGCAGAAACAGTCCAATTCTCCCTGAAGCCAAGACGTCAGTACCTCATGTTTCCCGCCAAAACTGTCTGTGCAGTATATGGCTGAAATTTTGAAAATATAGTTGATAAAAATGGATAGAAAATTGGCATACTTCCAATAGGATTCCTTTTCTTTGTTTTAGTTAGGTTTTAACGCTGTATTTATGGCAATTTCTCTGATATGACGGTTTGCCTAATACGCGAAGAAAACCACCACGACTATGGCAACAAACACAGGCATGGCGTTTAAAATCAGATTAAATGGCATGTAACGTGGGATATAACTTAAACGTTAATTTCTAGATAACCACTTCTTATCTTGATAAATGTTGAGAAATGAAAACGAGCATCTGATGGAGATATGGGCATATGTATCGAAAGGTGTATTACAAAATACGAAGTGGCTATCCCGAGATTAACAGTTAAAAGACAAGACAGGACAATCACAAGCCGCATTAAAATATATTTAAAACTTACCAGAGTAACATGGAGCTCTTTCGTAACCACTTGCAAACGAATTCAGTCTATCAGGCCAAACTATTAGACTTTTATTAGATACGATACCAAATTAACGCTTCGTTATTTAAATGCCTTACTGATTAAAATCTTTCTTTTTCGTCTCAGAAAATTGCAAAATTTGAAAAACTGATACAATAAACTTTTGAGCTGATTTCCCAGATTAAGGACTACAAATGTAACAAATTAAAAAAGAAAAGACTTGTAAATCAAGGCATTCCAGACAAACAAAATTGATAACTATTCAAATAAGTGTTATTAATCTGTCTCACTGTGGATGCGTTCGGAACATTAATTATCCATTGTATGAATTCAATTCTGACAATAATACAGATACTCACGTGCACATTCAACCACATCACAACAGTTTTCACCACTTGTATCATTGCGCTTGGGATTTGGAACTATTTTACATCCGGGGGAGATCATTGGAATGGCACACCTGTGTATAACGTAATTCAACAAAAAAAAAGTAGTAAGACTAATGGCGATAATAATTTAAATACAATAGTAATAGCATAATCTGACATCTTATTATGATGATTTCATGCGTTTGAAACAGCGTCATGGCTAAGTCGGTTAAACATTAAGCCCCTTAATAGAGAAGGCCTACCGCTCAAGTTCGACACCGTGTTGACTGTAGACTTCGTGGGATGGGTTTCGTGTTTATTGCCGTTTTTCACCAAAATACTGGAAATGTTAATTAGGGGTTATAACTGAAATACCCTTAATACCACGTTAATATCCGTTCATAAACAGCTAAGTAAATGGTTCAGAATTGTATTTGTTTTTACCTCGGAGGAGTACAGTCCTGTATTGGCCCTTCAGGTGTTTGGTAACATTCACAAGTTTGTTTACACCCGATCTTCCACGTGCTTCCGGTCACGTGCAACAACCCTCTGTGATCGAAGCAACCTGGAAATCAAACAGGTAAAAGTTAGTCCTTGTTTACTGTCATAAAATATTCCGTATTGGTTTGTTATTGTTAGCGATACGAATTGTGATATCTGATATACAATGGGCATATTTGTGTGTTTGGAATCCTGTTAATTACGTACACCAACATATGCTGTATTGTCTTCTTAAGTAGGAAAAAATATAAGGTAAGATAAGGGCTCCCCTTGGAAAGAAAGCTTAATAAATTAACAAAAAGCTCCCGCATGGCTCAGTGATAGCGAGTGCGCTTCCTAAACTGAACCTGTTTCGATTACGGTACAGTTCACTGGATCGAGTCCGCCTGTCGGCCATCAGGTATATGAGCAAGTCACATGTTGTGGCTCCGGCAATGCCGGGGTGGTTTTTACAAGGTTTCCTCCCAGTTTTCCACCGCAATAAGGCTGTGTACAGTGTGAAGTGGACAATCTGTCGTCATATATGTGAAATACCCTTGAGTACGACGTTAAGCACCAATCAAGCAAACAAACAAAATAAGAAAAAATAGCAGGGCAGGAAAAAACCATTGGGTTATAAAGGTGTGGCTGAACCGCACTTCAGAGAATTCTATTTTAAATATACGTTTAATAACACCGGCATGCAAACCAAAGCTGTTTTTTACGATTGTACTATAAGGTACATTATTCGTAAAGATAACCCGCTATATCCCATAACATGAACACATTGCCCTTACCATCAGGATATGGCGCCACCACTTCACCGCCACCCTCTCTCAGACCCGGCACCACTTCGCCGGCACCCTCTCTCAGACCTGGCAGAATACCACTTCCCGTGGGTTCCCCACTGCTTACGATTTCCGGTCCAAGATCTACACTCCTAGGGACATCTGGAGCTTCAGGATTCGTGTCTGAAAACGTATGAAAGTTAATTTATTTAGTGCTGGTATCTCTGGCCGTATACCCATTAACATACGGGTACCACTATATCAATTGTCAAGGAAGATTGCACAAGGGTGAAACGCTACTGAATTGTAAAACAACTTATGTTAGCCGATGCAATAAATAAGATGTGGGGTAATTTACTTATTCAACGAAATAAAAAAAATTAAAAAAACCCAAAACGGCCCCCTCCCAAAAGGTAACCATCCACCAACAGCGTGGAAGGGGATTGACATAATGGATTAATACCGGGTTGGTTGGATTTGTAAAATTATGTGAAGATTGACATGTACAGATTGTGGCGAGGGGGCGGTGCGATTAATTTAATCACGATTTAGAAACAAATATAGGATTTGTTGGTTGTAAAGTTTGTCACACAGGTCACTCGTCGTGATAAAAAAATCCGCCCATAATAAGAAATCACATGTACATCACTTCCGGACAGTATTTTCTAGTGGGAGTGAAGACGTGCGTACGACAAACCGCAATAAGGTGAACAGATAATTTTGAACCTAGAAATCTAGGTCAGGTTGACATACTTTCGATATAGGATGTCACTTCCTTCCCGTCTAGACAAAAGGATATAGTCATACCAATATATAAATGATTTATGATTCAGTAACACACAATTTTCGATATTTAAATCCAATTTAGTTATCCGATTGCGCGTGAAAATATACTAAATAGAGCATATCCTGCCTAAGTGAGCGACTGAAAAGAAACATTTCAAACTGATGACGTGGCATCCCAATCAAGTATTCCGGCTAATCATCCCGCTCTTCTTAATACAACACAATAACTCATAGCTCAGATATAACCATCTAGCTAGAGGTCTGATGTAGGCCAACATTGTGTTTTAGAGATCAGGTATTTTTTTTGTGTTGAGAAAATGTTTGCTTCAAGATGGCTCCATTAGGATTCGATTGATTGATTTGTGTTTAACGCCGTACTGAAGGATATTTCACTTATATGACGGCGGTGTATTCCAATAATTGACACAAGCACAACCAAGATGTGAAGCATATACATAATGTTGGATAGTTAATTTTCCTTCAGTGCTAAGTAAAGACAGCGTTGCATGCTACTCTTCAAACAAACTGCCCTTAGCCAAAGGGCTCATTATGATTCGAACTAGGAAACAGAATAAATCAACAGCCTTTTGGTTTCGGTCCGGTAATTACTGTAGCTGTATTGCGAGATAAACTAAGGGAGTATGGGAATATAAAAAACATAATGTATTATCAATATAGTATATTTGAGGCTGTTAGGCTGCTCGTAGAGGACTTAATTATATATCAATAATATATTGATATATTTTTCAGCAACAACAATATTTATATTATTTAGTAAAAAATTATTTTACGAACAAGTGATAATAGACTTACGTACATAAGCCTACACATATTAACTTGCATATATTCATTATTGACTAGCCGAAGGGGCAAATTTACAGCTGAAGTCATTTTAATGGGAGGGAGTTATTTGATTAATTATATATCATCCATCATGTAGCCATCCCAACCGCCGACCTGTGAAGTAGAAATGACAACAGTTTTAGGAATTCTGTGGAATTGAGCCCTGTTACTCATTATCTATGACAAGAACTACTTTATAACATTGGACGTCGCTCTTCGGCAAAGGGTAGAATTGTAACTTAAGAACGGAAGAAAATTAAATTTAAACAAAATGATCAAAGATTTTTTATGGCTGTGCTATTGTAGTTCACTTCTGCTGGAGTATATTGTCATCAGATATGATAATGTACTACCCAGAGACGCAGTGCTAAAGTCAAGGCTTTGTGATAGAAATTGTATAATTATGTTACTCCAATTCTAAACGTCGTTCAGAAATTATACTATCGTATATCGTGGTAAATTGTTCGTCCATAAAACTGGTAATTGTAAATATGTTTCATATGTTTACGGACAGCACATTACCTTCTGTAAAATAGGCTTATTTGTTTGTATGTAAACAGGAAGGGCCCACACTGAGCAAATTTTAACGTTATTAATAAACATGATCTGCCCGATGTAGCGTGTCAGGGTTTTCACATTATGCCGAAGGTGCTAGTTATCATAGTTCTTCAAATATGACAAATCCAGAGGGAAACAGTATAAGACACTAAACCAGTTTCGTGTCATACGAAGAAGATATCGCAAAGCACAATGTCCATTCAGTCGCCTCCACGTCCGCAAAAATACTATTTGTATACAACAAAAAACAAAATGATGAAAACACAATATTTCCAAAATAACTTTATATTGAACAGACCACTGAAATCGTTTTAAAACTGACTCATACATTTTCCCATGTCATATATTCAATGAAATATATGATATAATAGTTGCTGGACATACTGATTGTTTTATACGTTATCATATCTGCATGTCCTCCGGGTCTCGCGATTAAGGGCATATGGGTCTCGCGATTAGGGGCCCCCTGGGTCTCGCGATTAGGGGTCTCTGGGTCTCACGATTAGGGGTATCTGGGTCTCGCGATTAGGGGCCTCCGTGGCGGAGTGGTCTAGAGCGTACGTTCTGGTGAGTGTATGCCTCTAGTCCACATATCCCCCTCACCTCTGGGGTCGCGGGTTCGATTCTCGTGAACCGTATGTGGGTTAGTATGCGGCCAGCAACCAGCGGAAGGTCGTGGGTTTTCTGGATTAATCTTCTACCCAGTTTTCCTCCCACAATAATGTTGGCCAATGATTTGTAATTGGGATTTAATCCTGTTGATCTAACATCGGATAACTAAATGAATGAATGAATGAATGAATCAATCAATCAATCAATCAATCAATCAATCAATCAATCAATCAATCAATCAATCAATCAATCAATTAACGAACCAACGATGAATTAATTAATTAACAATTGATAAGTTAATTGGATAAGCAAATTATTGAATATTAGTATAGGGTTCTAAGAATTACATAATGTAGCATGATTTAAGATAAACTGTTTCCAACAAGCTATACATGATGGAGATAATGAGAGAACTGAGGTGCAGATTAAATAGAAACTTATCACCAGGTATCCTTGATCTCTGTAATCCCGTAGTTAAGTAGTACTAGTATTAAATCGTGGGAATTGCAATTTAAGTCATCTTAAAAATTAAGGTTGTCTTTTAACACCAAATACATTTTTATGTTGTTTATGGCTTTTAAAACAAAAATGATTGTTTATATGCTAGGATTGCTGAAGCTGATGTAGTAGTCACCGTATTTAAACTCTACAGCGTTTTGTTGTATTCTCCCTATTTTGTCACTGTCAGAATTTGAACATTTCTGCCAAAAATGGCTGAAATAAGAAACGGTTGAAATGGAGGCACTTTAACAACTGAGTGTTGTCTTCTAGATTGTCGTTTTACAGCATTAAACCGTCTCCATGCTTTAATGCGTATATCTCCTACATGTGTTGGGAATGATTAATGGTTGGAGTTTGCCAGTCAGAGATTAAAAATATAGTGTAAGATATGTTGGTTCGTGAGCTACAGGTAGAGTGTTGCTATCTGACCCAAGAGCAACTATGAACCAGAATGCTTTGTGTTTTATATTATTATTCAGTTATTTTTTCCAATAATTTTTGGGGGGGGATTTCTGGGCCTTTCCTGTGCTTGTAATTGTGCGTTGCCTTGGAGCGTGCTTTCTCCCCGCCAAGGATGGCAACCGGCCGTCTCCTATGAGTGAAGTACTTAAAGTACAGCGTGAAATCAAAACACTGGGTACAAGATCTAACAATGTTATATCATAATAATTATGTGTAACATTGTGTAACATATATACTCGACCAAATCGCAGAACATTCTTACAAAAATATGGCTCTAATGGAAGCTATAACTCATAAGTCATCGCTCTGGTTGAACTGAAATGGTCCATATTATAGGGGTCATTGTTAACTGTTGTTAACTCAATATCGTAAAACAATTGTTCTAATTTGTCATCTCTTTTCAATTTCAGGCAATTTACTCGTCCTTTTTGTCATATTAAGGAACATCCGGATGAGATCACGAACAAACTTTTTTCTGGCAAACTTGGCCTTAGCTGACTTATGTGTGGGTCTATTTTGTGTCTTTCCTAATATGTCAACATTCCTCTCACCAAGCTGGATACTAGGCAGGGTACGTTTTCTTCACTTTTTCTCTTTCACATTTATATATCCGTCGGTAGGGAGGGGGAGGGGGCACAAGCAAAAGTTTTCTGACGCTGCGGTAAAACTATATAACAGTGAGTTAGAGGGTGAAAACATTGTAAGGATTCTCTCTATTAATAACAAAATATTATTGAATAAATGAAGAGAGAAAAACAAATTGCTTGCCTCCCCTTGGTTAACATACCGGGTCTCTTGAGTTACAGGCCTAAAACTCTACCGGACTACAGAGTTTCACGGCAGAATGTCCCCGATTATCCAGCGAAGACGGCGATTTTTTCTCTGCATAATGCCCGGACGCAGGGAGTCTAAATTAGCCTCTTTTTGATCTACATATTACTGACGATGTATAGTGAATAAGTAAAGAGCGTTAGGGGCAAGCTGACTGTACACAGAGTATTCCACACTGCTGATTGCACCCCATCCATGGCGTGTAGCAGCGCAGTCACTCAAATCGTGTCGCAATTAACACAGTAAACAACCAGACCGCCATCTGTTCGAATCTCGTGGAAAATATACACATTATAAATGGAATCGCTGTAACACTGTAACTATGGCGAACGGCAACTCATACCCCCTAACATGTCGTAATTGTTGATGTATATCATCTCCTGATGCAAAGATGCTGTGAGTCCGACGAAGGCCTCTTGTTCAATGCAACAGACTATGTAACCGGTTACTAAAATTTGATTCTAATGATTCATTGTAAATACTTGAAGTGGACAGTTTTAACCATAAGTAGGATTTTTTAATATCCAAAAAAAAAATAATGATAATTAAAAAAAAATAAAAAATTTAAAAAAATTAAAAAAAAAAATAAAAAATAAAAAACCCCCACCCTTTTGATATGTTTTTTGATATTTTCAGTTCGTTCTGTTGCTCTTTATATTATTAAAAAAACAAAAGTTTTTGTTAGACATGATAAATCCATAGAATTGTAAATGTGCTATCGCCACAACATAGCTGAAATACCGCTGAATGTGGCGTGAAACAATAATCAATCAATCAATCAATCAACTACAAAAACGCGGAACCGACGCCATTTTTCCAAAACATGGTAGTTTTATCATATAGTCGTGGCTGTCCCCTATTGCCAACACTGGGGGATGCTTTCATACAAACCTGAAAGTGAGGATTCCGTCCCCAAGAGAAACAACAACAAACAACCGCTTGTACATATCAACGCGGTACTAAAAACCGGATTTTTTACAACCATTTGACGTATGTGTTTCTCAAAGAGTTATTTTGAGTTTATGCAACAGATTAACATTGCGCTAGGATGACCAAGCTTGTGTATGCCCCGTGTTGTTATAGATGCCTTCAAAGGCATTCATAAGCAAACGGAAACACTTTGTGTTTTTTTATATTTTTTTTATTATAATGGTTTGTAAAAAAATATATCTGTCGATTTTTTTACGCGACGTAAAAACTGCAGACCCGGGTTCTGATTCGTCGCCAACATGACGGCAGATGTCTTGATTGATTATTACCAAAGGCCCCCGTCTCTATTTAAAATCAGTAGAAAGTTTTGGTCAAAATGCCAATACGTAATATTGATTCTGTGAATTCAAATAAATTGTCCATATCTATTTTTGATTTCAGGCGATGTGTAAAGTATATTACTTTGTACACCAGATGAGTTACACGGCATCTATAACATTATT
>JARFOD010146292.1:0-12785 GCA_031763545.1 Mopalia muscosa | reverse complement strand
TGTATTTGTGTCCGTTGTCATATAAGTGAAATACCCTTGAGTACGACGTTAAACACCAATCAAACAAACAAACAAAATAAGAGTGTCCCAACTTGTAGAAGTACATTAAGTCACTTGGTATACTAATCATTTGATTTTTAAATTTCGTAAACTTCCATAAAATTTGGCATTACATTTAAATGCACTGAATAAATTGTATCAATTGTCTGCTACCTGTTCAATTTTAACAGTATTTAAGTGTTAGTCTTAAAGTTGTAGAAATGTGTCTGTTTAACTATATGGTTATTAACCACCCTGCACCATTTTCACCTGTATCAATGTGTTAAGTAGTTAAACATGAACTAATTCCTTGAACAGTTTGTTCTATTATGGTATCCACAAAGTGTTGATTATTTATTAATTCTAGATATCATCTTATATTTAACTGTTTGTGTCATGGTAAAAACAATTTATGCACATCAAAAATGTTATGATAAAGTATTTTAAGTAACATGTTGAATGATAGTATCTGATTTTATGTATTATTCATTTGTGCTGAATATAAACATGTAGCTTTGTTTATTGTGCTTTAAATGTTCTTCAAATGTTTTCTTTGAAGCTTTTGTGTTTAGATTCAGCGATCCAAAAGCAATAATCAGGCAATTAATTCCTCCTCATTTCTGTCTTTATATTATCTTTGTTATAGAGTAAACACTTCATAATGATATATTGGACTGACATGTATCAGCCCTATTAGTGTGTGTTTCTGTGTGTAAAATCTGTCCTACAGTACATGCAGGTAGGAATTGTAGAAAACAAAAACTAAAGGGATTTGGACTTATTTCTAGAAGAGATGCTGGCTTTATGCAAGAACATGTATCTAGTTCAATGGAGAACACCAGGGCAGTTTCTAGACAAATTTCTCAGGTTCCTATCCCAACTTCTTCAGCCATAATCAGGGTTCTGAATTTATGAAAATAGCAGGGCTCGAAATGGCGGCCTGCAAATTGCCAAAAGCAGGCCAAAATTTAGTCAAAGCAGTACATTTAAAAACAGACTGCTAAATCAAAAATCTAAAAAATAAAATAGCAGGCCACCCTTTTCAAGCCTTAATTATAAAAAGATTGTAAATCAGAATGCACGTATATGTCATGTATGTTAGAATATCCTGACTTTTAAATGCCTTATGGAAATGAAAATCTTTTGTTGTTTTTATGAATTGACAGCAAACATGTTATCTAAAAATAACCTTTTAGTTTAGTTGATCCTTGATTTACAATTTCAATATTTAGCAGTCAAAATATGAAAGTAGCTTGTCATTCACTAGTTGGTCTGCTACTGTTCGTAGGAGGTGGAAAAGTTGCAGTCCATTCTTAATTTTCTATTTTGAACCCTGAAATAGTAATATATTGACTTTAGTTTGGGCACCCATACGTTTTCCGTAACTGAAATGGCTCTGGATACTGCCCTGATCACAAATGGTACATTTGATTGTATAGCCAATTTAATAATACTACATGTAGTTTCTCACTGTAGATGGATATAATTTTAGCGTAGTATTATATTGCTGTTATGAGTGAAATAACCGTAAATAAGCAGAACGTTTACTGTAGGATTGATGTTCAAGCATTTGGTATCTGGCCTTATTGTAGGTTTTATTGATTAGTGGCATACTGCACTGACAACAAGTACCAAGCTGAAACCAAGGCCCATCTATTATAACAGCTATAGACTCACATGTCACATTGTGCAGCGCTGCTAATATTCTACATAGCTGGTTGGGCAGTCTTCTTGTTGTTATCAGGTTTATGTTTGTTTTGTCTCTAGTCAAAGACAGACTATAGCGAATCTGTCACACAGCTACATGTAACGTAATAACTTATGAACACAGGTACAAATTATGAAGATTGCATCAGAATTAAGTCCTTCTTTGCATGTACATGTACAACCAATTGTACATTTAATATAATAAATTTGTTTTGTATAATTGGATTTTGAAACCTATGCTATGACAGGGCCCAGCACCCATCTAATTATGCCAACTTTATGGTCTGCCAACATAGTCTAGCAATCCATTTATTGCTAGTTCTATTATCGGTTTCATCTTTGTGTGTATGCATTGTGGACAAAACTCATCAGATTTGATTTGATCCCTAAGCCCATGTCTTGACTGCTTTGTATTATTTGGGGGATGATGGGAACCAGGTACACTGTATTTAGGGCAATAACCAGAAAATGTATATTGTTAAGAATCATCCACTGTAATGTATTGACAGAAAAAACGTCACATTGACAGCGTCCTAAAGAAAGACGTAAAACCCCATCAAGCTAATGATTCACCAACTGAGACAGTTAAGGTACTGGTGAAAAGGTAGATGTGACCGTAAGAACTGATACCTGTCTTGACTTGGAATATGAGGAGAATTCATTTCCTTCCTAGTAAACACTTAACATTTAATTGTTGTGCTATTGCTGTTAGAATACACTGATTTCGTATAAGTGATTCCCCTTAAAAAAGGTGTTACATATTAAGCATTTATGATATTTAATGTAATTGACCGCTTAAGTTTCCCACCATTAAGACGTTATATCATTAGCTAAAACATAAGTCAGAATTCCGTTATAGAATAAAGCATCGAAATCAATGCACATGTATGGAATAATTATTGTATTCTTTTGTAATCAGAAGCTTGATTTTCACGACTCAAATGTTTCAGAGTTTTAAGACTGCCCTATTTTAAATTAATTATTAAGATAAAAATATCTCCCGAATGACATAGACTACATTTCTAAGTAGGCTTCATTTCCAGTAGACACTCTAACTTTTTCTTTTATATCAATCAATCTTCTAACAAGTGAAATTATGTTATGTCAACAGCAAAATATTCAATTATTCACCAAGAGCTGTAAAACAGTGAAGCATGGTTGGTTAAGAGGGAACTTCCTGTTGCCCCAACCCTAAAAGCTAAGGGGTAACAAGCAGCTAAGCTGTTTTGTGATGTCTTTGTAGTGTCCTGTGAAAGCTGTGATTGTCCTGTATTGTCTATGTTTGTTGCCAGTGGTATCAAAGGTGGTTTCCTTAACCCATTGGACAAGTATGCTGCCATGTGAGAAAAATAACATAAAATACAATGTACTTAGTTAAACCCAGTACTCTAATCAATTGAACAAACAATCAATCAAATATGAAGCTAGAGTAAGCATACGTTGGAGAAAATATTAACAGCACATTATTATTTGGCCTAGTTTTTACGATGCAGTTGGGATTTATTGATTGTAAAATTTGAAATACATTTAGTGCCGTTTTGTACAATCTAGTGATATTATGAATAAATATGATAAGACAACGTCCCTTGCAAGCTTCATAAAAATCGCTATATAAAAACAGTAGATTATTTTTTCACTTCAATCATATGAAAAGCAAACTTTTGAACTGGCCTGGTTGTTACATAAGTACCCTTAAAGTTCCAAGATATAATATTTTATGTTCTGTTAGTATTAAGGGAAAACTCCATACTCAATTGTCAGTGAGATTATCTTTCCTGGCAGAAAAATCTGGATCCTCCTTCTGTATTGATCATAGCAAGACTTTTCAATAACTTTAGGAAAGAAATCCTGTATTTTCTCTGTCTAATATATCCATTTTTTGTTAACACGAGTCTGCTCCGCCTTGTTTAACACTGATTGATTTTTTTATTTAATAGAAGATGAGTCCATCAAAGATTTGTGTTTCTCTCTTGCTTTATAGATGACGTTTTGGAAAGTTTCAAATTGCCTAAAGCCTCTGAAACCTTTTTGTATTTATATTTATGATAGTAGAAATGGCCGTGTGGTTTTTGTCTGGCTTTTATTGAAGTTGGCAGGAAACAGATGATCTTTTAGTTGCAGTTTGGCGAGGTGAAAACCATTTGGCACCCAAATTATGATATGTCTAAATTAATTTCAATAAATTACTATCAATGATCTCATTTGATAATAAAAGTTATAAATTAAATTACAAATCTGCCTTACTCAGGCTAGTTTGCTGGAAACATACCTAGGAAACGAAAATGTCCAACATTTCACGTACTATGGGGGTGATTACTGTTGGAATACACTGCCATGGTGCCAGAATGGAATTGAAATAACCTTGAGGGTGGGCAAAACAGCCATCAGTCATATGTAACAAGAATGGTCTTGAAAATCAACCCTAAAGAAAGTGAAGGAGCTATAATCCACCCCAAAGGCTCCCTTGTAGGGAGCACCTTTTTGCCCTGGTGCCAATCTGGGGCGATGTCGTAGTATTGCATCTTGTGAATTCCTGTCGTATCATTGTTCACTTTCAGTGTTTTGGGTGTCTGGTTTCTTTCATCCATGAGGCTTGTAAAATTATGTGGTTAAACCTCAATCAATCCATTTTAATTCTATTTATTCCTTTTTTCAGCGTTTTTTTTAAAACACTTTATGGTTATGGTGTCTGTGGACTCCCATACCCATGGACAGCTATTAGAATAATTATTATCTTACAAATGCTCTTCCTTATCACTATTCTTTGCAATCTGAACTTTCTCGGTGTGGATTCTCTCAAACATAAAATTTACTGATGATATTTGGTAAAGAAAATTTGGTACATGATGCTCAATGATAAAGCAAACTCATAGTGTCATTATAACTTTGAAGTACAAGGTTAAAGGACAAATAAGAAATACATTTCTTCCTCTTCATAGAAATAAAGAAAGAATTTGCAACTTCAAATTGATGTAACTTAATATGTACATGTACGGTGTACCATAAATGTTAATTTATATCATCCCTCTGTTTATATGTCAGAATTTTCAAATCTTTATTGAAGAAAAAGTCTCTTTATTTCAATATGTTTCTTTCCAGAAAAAACAAAATAGCGTCTGTAAATTGTTTATGTACACTTCATTTACAATTTATATAATTTAATGCGGGATGGGGAGTAGGGACGTCTCTTCATTTAAATATATTCTTTTTCACCCTCTGGCTAAAGGCAGTTTGTTTGATTGTTTGTTTGTTTGATTGGTGTTTAACGTCGTACTCAAGGGTATTTCACTTATATGATGACGGACCAGTTTGTTTGAAGAGTTAAAATACTGTCTTTACTACTACTGGAGGATAATTAACTTTACAACATTATTGAAATGCTTCAAATCTTGATTATGTTGGTGTCAATTATTGTTGGAATGCACTGTCGTCATATAACGGCGTAAAACATCAATATACATGTATCCAGGATAAAAAAAGAGTAAAATCCATAAATTGTCTATGGACACAAATTTAATGATTATGTATATATAATTCCTCAGTTTATAGTCTGTTATCTTCAAATCTTTTGGGAAAATGTGTCTGTGGGTACAATGAGTCTTGTTATTTTGGGTACCGGTCCCATTAGAATGCTGTAACATTGGTCTGATAGCATGCCTAGAAGTGTTTGAGATATTTATCTCTTTTCCGTGACATAACATTAAAATAAGTCAGAAAGTTGCTTGAAGTGTCAGACATTGTAGACGTTGTTCCAGCCGGTAATGACAGGCTGTCGTGAAAAAAGAGAGAGTGAGAAAAAAAAAGGCAAAAAAAAAAAGAAAAAAACTCTGGAATGATACCGTATGATTGAGAAATGTTTGATACAAATTTGACGAAAAAAACAACAAAAAGTGAATTTCATATTACCTCCTAAATATTTATTTGTTAAAAAAACTCCAATTTATTGGGGTCAAAAAATTAAGTTATCTGTATTATAGTTTTATCAGATTTAATATTTTCTTTTATTTTAACAATTTTTTTTATCTTACACATTTCCGGTAAGAAAAAATCAATAGAAGAAATCTGTCTAGCACTTCATCTTGTGTTAGATAGTCAATGATGTATTGCATAATAATCACCTTCATATTAAAAAAGTTTGGCTTGAAAAGTAGGCTTTAGATTTGAGTATCAAAAATAAGTCATTGCTAAAAGAAATCTGGAAAAAGTTAAAATCTTTAATCTGCATTTAGCGATAATTTTACTATACCAGTGTATGGAGCAGCTGTATCTGACTAGGTTAGGATTTCTACTGCAGATCTCCTTTTTTTCCGATGTTAAGAAATTGCCTCTCAACAAACACTTTATACAATTTGTCTGTTCAGGTTACTTAATAGTTGCATAATTTTTCTTATGTGTTTTCTCTCCCACTGAAATACATGTAAATCATCCTGTAACCCCTTTTTTAAAATATGTTTCTAGTTGTTTTGATTTTACAGTTTATTTGACCATTGTGCTGGTATGCACTGTAAATGAAATAGCCTTGTGTGTCACTGTGGCCCAAAAACCCAATCCTATGTAATATTTTAAGGGTCTGTTGTGAACATGTAATAATTGTGGTGTGGCTATTTCTGCTTTTTAATAGGATTGTTTGATTTAAATTAATGTATGAATTAAATCATGGTCTTCCTTGTTCACTGGCGTGTGCATGAGCTTCCTAATCCTCCGATTTACAGTTCACGGGATCAAGTCTGTCTGTTGACCATCAGGTATATGAGTGACTCCCATAGTGTGCCTCAGGCAATCGTGGGGGTGGTTTTACGAGGTTTCCTCCGTAAAAGGTCAAGGAACAGTGTGAAGTGGACAATCCGTTTTCATCTAAGTGAAATACCCTTGAGTATGACGTTTAACCCTAATCAAACAAACAAACAATCCTTATTCAAGATGTTCAGTTTGTCACAAAAAGACATTTAATGATTTCTTTTTTAGTCTTGTTGAGTTTTGAAGGAAAACTATGAGCAGCTAAGTGGGAGGGTGGAAAGAACCCTTTTGTTGGCCTCATATCTAAGGGGTCTGTGGTGGGTTTTGTTGTCCATCTTATGATTTTCATATCTTGGTATTGTTTTTGCCAGGGACCTCTTCAGATATGCAGGAAGGATGGGTTATTTTACCTGTTGGACTTGGCTTGCATCATATTAGACCTTAAGGAAGACCTCAAACCTAATCAAACATAAAGACTCTGGAACAAAACCTCTATTAACCTTCACAATAGTTTCTCTTAAACAACAATGACCCAAAAAGAAAAAAAAACTAAAACTTTGTCAAATGTCTTCAGAGTATACATGTAACAGATGAAAAATTTCAGCTGATAATTCTGTTGAAGATTTTGTTCAATCTTTACATCCACAAAGGCTTTCTCTCCCTTTGCCTAAGAGGATATTGTTAAGCTCTTATAAAGTTGTTATTTTGTTGAAGCATTGATAATCCCAGCTGAGATCTTTATCTGGGAATTTTAGTTGAAGGGCATGTTGTTTATGGGGCTTTATATTCAGGAGTTGTAAGGGTAGCACAAGTTTAGACCATGGTGGGTGTTAATCTACAGATTTGGACCACGATGCAATACAAGCCCAAATTACTGGTAAAGAATACACTTACACTTGTTGTAGTACTATTTCAGTCTTTTTGCTTCTATAAATACAATGTTTATTGAGTGAAAATCTACGACGACTGCTTAAAGGACATAAATAGACCAACGATGTCTAAATTTACACAGGGCAATTACATGTTTTTGTAAACT
The DNA here is from genome assembly GCA_031763545.1 of Mopalia muscosa. Classification (NCBI taxonomy): domain Eukaryota; kingdom Metazoa; phylum Mollusca; class Polyplacophora; order Chitonida; family Mopaliidae; genus Mopalia; species Mopalia muscosa. Next base: position 5,266 of record JARFOD010146292.1, on the reverse strand, counting down.
ACCCTCCCTGTGCCCATGATAATAACTGAGTAGAGAACCGTACAAATCCTATCATACCCATTAGTGTCTCCAAGGATACTTATGGTCTCCTAGCAACAGTTTGTAAACTTTGATTTTCTCACAAGAGGATTATGGACAAGCCTTCTGCAGTGTTTTTGCTTCTTCTTTGAATTTGGAAAGTTTGTATGTTTTAACAAATGGTACGAGGTTTTGCAAAGTGTTTGAATAACGGCTAGATTGAATCATGAAACATGGTTGATCTTGATAATGACGAGAATAAATATAAGTAGTTGAGAATGGTTGAACTTTTGTAGTTACCAAAAAAAAATAAAAAATTAGTGCAAAATAAATTCATAATAGAATGTGCTGGTAACAGTTTTATTTTTCTTAATAGATGGTTGCAATATGTCATTTGTTGACAAATTTTGAATATTTAAAAATGATTGGCCTCAGATGATCACACTTATTGGCATATTTTTGTCTTCTTAAAAACAAATCTGGCAATCATCAACTTGTTTTGACTGCCAGGAATTTAGCAAACCATATTATTTTGAGGTGTGTGGGGCGTTTTCTTAAGCGGGATAAAAAATGAGCTACTTCTTGCATAACATAGCAATTAGCAGTGTGAAAAACAGTGATGGGTTTTTGTTTTTTGTGGCTTCGTGTGTTTGGTTTTTGTCAAGACTCAGTAGAATTTCGCTTACTTGGAAACTAAACAGTCTCTGTTGCCGATAAAGTCAAATGATTAGATTTGGATCTGTTCCTCATTTGCTGTTTGTATTCTTTAAACATAGTTGGGACTATTTTAGGGACAAGTGGTAGCTATTTGATTACTCAAGACACCTGTTGAGCTGGTGTTCTTGGATATAGCTTTTCCTCAAATGACAAGACTGAGCTTACCAATTTGTAGCTTGCACTCAGGGCTGTCTTAAATTGTGATATACCTGTATTTTAAAACTAAAGAAAATCCTACTGAAAATCTTTATACTGCATTGTAATCCATACTATACCTGTGAATACACTTGCTACATCATAACCCACTAATATTCAGGGGGTTTGTTATTTGGCATGTTGTAAGCAATCATATAAAATGTCATATTCATTTATTTATTTGCCATGATATAAATGACATTGGAACAGTAATATATTGACTCCAATAATATGAGCCAGAACACGTGGACAGAATAATATTGCTATTTTTATAGATTTTTCTGACCAAGATTGTTTGCAAGCATTTGTGTTATTACAATACTATAATTGCTTATTGGGCTGTGTTCCTGACAATCTAGTGGTGTTAATTTGAGCTGCATGTACTAGTCACTGGTACTTGTGTGAAAGGAAAACCAGCATCTAATATGCCACTAAGAGCAGAAAAACGACTGGTAGATTTTACGCTGCCCTGATAATGTTATATGGTAGACTTAGCAATGCTTTTGTCAACTTAAAGTTCCATTCATCTATATTTCCGATGGTCTGTCACTAGCTCAGTATTTACAACACTAGACTCACAAGAGCAGGGAGGCTGTGTATTCCCCATTATAGCTAGTCTGTCACATATGTTTGTGAACACACTAGCTTGTAAACAAATTCACTGATTAACTTCAAATTGAAATGTAGCTCACTCTGTTAATGTCTGCATTTGAAGAAAAAACTGTCTGTAACTTTGACTGCGGCTTCTTTTGGTTATATGATGAATGGGGTGGAGTTTCACCAAATGTGGCTGCCATTTTTATCATTTAATATTTACAAAAATATATTTTGAAAATAAAATGAATCTTTAAAGTTTAAGTTCTACTACAGTCAGGATTTCTTTCCACTAAATTGAAACAACACTAATAATTATATATAGAAAAGCACCAGGGTTACTCTTTGTGAGAAGAAACTAAGTATGTGGTATGACCAGGATTGTGGGCATATTTGTTAAAATAAGCCATTAGTTAGGGAGCTGCTAGCTTACTCAGCTTGTTCCAATATGACCACCTTGCAATGTCATTTTGTACACAGTATATGGCTTTATACTATTACAAATTAAATTGTCAAATTCAAGTTTAAACAGATATAAAAATTACAGGTTTATTTTTACACATGCTTTGTAAATAAATTAGAAAACAAGGTATTCTTTTTTTTGTTTTTGCATTTTAAGAATATTTTTCAGTTACTCAATACTGCAAAAATCACTGAGTGTTTTTATGAAGTTTTATCTGGTTCTTTCAACAATTATGAGTAGTGAGACATTGTGAAATATTTAGCTATCACCAATGAAACGAGGAATCTTTTTCTTTGTATAAAATATAAGAGTAGATTATTCTTACAGTCTAGTTATTGGTCTGGCATCAATTTAGCATAAATGGGTTGAGAATCTCCAGTTAAGTGTTCACTATATCATTATCAATATTATAACAAATGGACATCAGAAAAAACAAGGAAAAGATGTTGATTTGCTTTTTAAAAATATTTCATAACAAGTTATTAATTTAGAGAAGGTTTTTATTATGTTCTGCATCTAAAATCCATTGTCAATAAGTATTCTCTACTCTTCTACTAAAATAAGAAAGAACTTTGAACTGGAAATTTCATTTGCCATTTTATCCATAAGACACACTTAAAGCACACAGCACTTTTTAAATTATTTCTCCGGCCAAGATTAAGCGGAAACCCATGATCCTTGTTTCCATTACTTGAAGCAACTTTTTCACACTGCGTTAATGATAGTCATTAACTAACAAATCTTCACAGCGGTTTCCTGTTCTTAGTTACCCCAGTCTATTTTGTAGAACATAATATAGCTCTAAAATAACCGTATAGAAGCTATTTTCTTATCCATAGTTATTTTCTTCCTTCATTACAAGAGACATCTGTTAAGGGCAGATAACTCTTAATGTTATCAGCACATGGCAGTGATTTAGTGTACCTGTTATTGGAGTGTGATACAGGTATACACCATTACTTTCCTAAACCAGTGATTTAATACCAAAAAGCATAAACAACCCTAATAGAACAGATTCATGCTGATATGATTTTGGCTTTCACATTTTAATGTCTACATATTTCTTTCGTGCTCTCAGAATAGCATTATACCACAGAAAGCGGTTAAACCTTTTGAATTTGGACTATAACCCAATATAACTCCAGCACTTTCTTTAACACTCAGGCTACAAGAGGTGAATTTCTCTGCCCATATTTTTCTGCCCCAAAAATTTGCTTCCCATGTGTCCTTAGGGATGGCTGTTTATTTTGCAAGCTGACAAATGCTCTCTCCTATAATCCTTGCTGACATGTTTGATCAATTTTGCTTCACCAATGCTGGGTCCTCCCCTCCTAAAGAAGCAAAGAGCAAAGAGTTTAACTCAACAATACTGAGTGTTGTTCTAATTGAACTAAATTGTTATTGACTCATATTTAGTTATTTACTCTTGGCTTATTCATGTGTACATGATTGTACAACCTCACCTATGTCTCTGACATAAATATATAACCTTTGGGCCATGTGCTGTCTGTCATGCTGTCTGTCGTTGTAGTTCAATTGTTTACATTTTGGACAGATTTAACCCTTTAATGCATAGCTCACAGGTTTGAGGCTGCCTTTTTAGCCAGAGGAAAGTTTTGGAGTAATTCAATAAACCTCAATAAAAACGATAATTAATAATAATTTCTGAGAGCTTATGAAAAAATGTATGTATTTAGCTTGTCTATAAATAAAAAAGAATTTTTGCATTCAAATTAGAGTTTTGAAGATATCCATCAATTATTTAGACCTTTTTTTAGTTCTTCGGTAACCTATTACAACTTATTTTTAGTTTCTATCCAGTGAGATCGTACAAGACGAAAAATGAAGTCTTACAGTTTTAATTAAGTCTACTCTTGATTGTTGTCAATATTGTTAAAATTTTGAATTTAAAAGAATAACTGATAAAATGCAAATGACTTTTTACAGTGGATGATCATCTTCTCTTCAGATATGCATTTAACATTTGACATGTCAACTATTATTGAATAATATCCCATATTATAATTTAGTACTTATGATGATGAATTGGAGGAAAAGACAAACAAATAATAAAAACATAGAAGTCCAAGCCCAAGCCCAAATAATAAGAATTTGACTGTAATAGATGTTTAAAAGTACCAAGTACCCAGTACTCAATGGGCTGGCACGTTGTTATGTTAGTAAAATAACCTTAAGTATGGCGATAAACCACAAACAAACACTGAGGAAGTGATAGATTACATGTAGTTTAAGAATATGTTTGTTTATGATAGATTAGAAAGTCGGCTTGTGAAGGGAAGTGTTCAGTTTGCTCTCCTCTGAACCTGCTACTGTTCATTGATAGATCGCAGAATAACTTGATCGGTTTATTGCTGGAAACTGTTCCTTTTGTTCAATTTGTTGAAATGTATTAGCCTTGGTTGACCACAACTCATTTGTTCTATGGAGGTGGGCTATTTGATGATAAATTTTGCTCAGGGTTTTACAAATGCCACAAAATAATCGATGCAGAGAAGATGGAAAAATTGAATCCTAAATTGGTTAGAAGCATTTAAGGATTGGTGATACGGATTATGTACTTTTAAACGTGGACGTTTTTTATGCATCTCATTGCAAATTTTACAATGTTGTTACTTTTGCTTTAAAAAATCTCAGTTGAATTGAAACAATTTCCATAAAATTAATCAAAATTTTGCCCTTGAAAATATGTGCAGACAATTTCCATTTTATTATTTTTCCAGAATTATAACAGTTTTGATTAAAACTATACTTTGGAAGGAGCAAAGAAAGTGATTAGGCACTTTGTCTCCATATTGTGGTAGAACTTACCGACACAGGATTAACATAAACAATTATTTGGTAACTGTCATGGTTACCACGCTTAACATATCCAAACCAGAAATTTGTTTCCCAATGAAAAATTATGATAAATTTCCATGTTTAAAAAAAAGTTCCAGCTGTTTTTTTTTTTTTTATCCACCACTACTATAGTTGGGGGGGGGACTTAGAAATGCTACTCGGCATCGGTCCGTCCGTCACAAATGCTTGTGAACACACTAGCCTAGAACGAATTCACAGATTAACTTGAAACCTGGAAGTAAGTTTCCTACTACTAAGACTTTGGATAGGATTGCATAATTTACATTTCATCAAATTACGCCCCGTGAGGGAACAGGTTGGCCATGGCCCTGCAGAATACTCCCTCGGCTTCCTCAGTCGATCGTAAAAGGCGAGAAAAGAGGTTGCTTTCTGTTGCCCTGGTGTTCGCAGAGCTAAAGG
>JARFOD010146281.1:0-12785 GCA_031763545.1 Mopalia muscosa | reverse complement strand
ACCTAACTATTTCACATATGTGGAAAAGAATTTCACTAATGTAAAATAAACTTTTATTTTAGATATGTACAAAAGAGTTCCACTTGTCAACACAACTGAGAAATAATTTCTCCCCCAACAGCCAGGGACCGTTTCCAACCTTTGTTTGTGCTCCTATCGTCTTGTGTAGACTTTCAAGACGAATGCAAAGACGATATGAAAATATTCCACATGCTGTGCAAGTTAAGCCTCAGCAGGGCACACTCCCAAGTCAATTTGATTTACGAAAATTGGTCAAATATAGCAAGATAACAGCAACAACAAAACAACAGCACCTTTATGCTGTATATATACTAGTAGATCATTGGGTGCAGACTACCACAAGTCGAAAATTCCCATAGATTTAGCCTACAGAGAACAATAAAAAAACATGCATTTTATTATGAAAAATGCCAATTACCATGACAAATAAAGTGTGAATTTTATATAAGGCGAGGGGTTTATTCTTAATCAGTACTTTTATTGTAGATTACATCATTTTATTTTCCCGACATAGTAATGCTCTCTACAGAACTGGTCGCAATTGATTCTTCGCTAGAAAAGAGGGCGGATGTCCTTCCGATCAGATTGTACTGTTTGGGCAAATTCATTGCTGTTAAATACAGGTTGTGAGGGAGAAGTCTGTAATTGAGGTCATGGGTGCTTTTATTTTACATATCTACAAAAGAATTCCACTCACCTTTTTATTCTACATCAGTGAAAAAGATTTCCACATAAAGTGAATAAAGGATTATTTTAGATATGTCGAATTCTTTTTCACATATGTTGAATTTTTTTTTTAAATAATTGAAATTCTCTTCCACATATGCAAAATAAATAATATGTGAAAATAAAAGAATTTCACATATGTGGAAAAGAATTCAAGATATGTAGAATAAAGGTAGACCTGATAAAACGGTTTGCCATAGATTTCAGCATTATTAATTCAATGACATCGATACTTCAATATTTCTATTGCAGGGGATGGCTTACTGATTAGCAATGGTCGAAAATGGGAACGGAATCGAAAGTTACTAACTCCAGCATTCCATTTTAAAGTTCTCCAACCCTACATGAAAATCTACAATGCTGCAGTAGATATACTTTTGGTAAGAGATCCATAATTACATAATTATAGCCAAGGCAATACGACATAATCAGTAATATACTACAACAGTAGTCACTGACACATTCACAAAATACTGTGTTGCGGCACAATTAAGCCCACATGCTGTGTGGTATTTCGTGCTACCTGTTTTCTTCCAGGTTGCACACACCTCCAAAAAACTGTTCAGAGACAGAAACGGATGCATTGAAGCTGTCGGATTTATAAAATCATTTTCAAGGGTTAAAAATAGACTGCCATGATTATTCTATTTCTGCTAATTATAAATTATACCGTGGTATTTCAGCTTCTACAATACCCGATAGTATATTTAGTGAAGGGATCTACGAATTTTCCGGCTACGGATTGAGGTATGCCTAATGAAATTTTTAAACAGTAGGCAGGTATTAAGCCCCATTATTAAAATATGTCAGTGATACCAGATTTTTTACAATTTTATCCTAAGTCCAAGTTTGAGAAATCGGCGGGAACAGGACAGAGTGTTGACGTATTCGACTTTATGGGTTTGTGTACTCTAGACGTAATGCTGAGGTGTGCTTTTTCCTACGAAGGCCAAATTCAAGACAGCGGGTAAGTCATTGACATAACTTGAAATTATTCCTAAACCTATTAGCAACTAAGAGTTTCGTTGATAAATCTTATAATTATAAATGCTGGTAACCTTGATAGAGACATCTTCAGTAATCCCAATATTTGATGATAAATGAAAATGGTATAATATTCAATGTGAAACTCCTGTAGCCCGTACTTGATCGTTTCATTTCATTTACTCACCAGAGATACACATACAAGTACATATACATGATTTATAAATTGCTATGAAATAATAGGATTAGGAATTTATGTTGGGAATTAGGTTCGGGTGGGAGAGATGTTCCAGGGGGACTATTTTATCACATTAAGTAGGCTATTGTTAAGAATTTGAATTTGGCAGGTATATACCAAACTACACTTTTTGTGTATATTTATAACTTGGATTAGTGTTTATATATGTTGTTCATAGCATAACGGTAACACTGAGGTGGATACAATGTTTATAGTATAACACTGATGTGTATTCATATATAATGTTTATATAGTATAACACCGAGATGTATATATATTTCTAGCATAACACTGGGGTCTACATATCGTTTATTGTATAACGCTGAGATATATATATATATATAATGTTTTAGTGTTAGGCTGAGATATATTTAATGTTTTAGTATTACACTGAGATATATATAATTTTTATAGTATAAAGCTGAGAGATGTATAATGTCCATAGTATAACACTAAAGAGATTTACAATGTTCAAAGTATATCACTGAGATTGATAATTTTGATAGTATAACACGGAGAGACGTATAATGTGCATAGTATAACACTGAGTGGTGTATAATGTTCATAGAAAAACACTCAGCTATGTATAATATTCATAGAAAAAACACTGAGCTATGTATAATGTTCATAGAATAACACTGAGCTACTCCATGTATAATATACATATAATAACACTGAGGTATGTATAATGTTCAGAATATAAGACTGAGCTATGTATCACGTTCAAAGTATAACACTGAACTATGTATAATGTTCAAAGTATAACACTCAGCCATGAATAATGTTCAAAGTATAACACTGAGTGATGAATAATGTTCAAAGTATAACACTGAGTGATGAATAATGTTCAAAGTATAACACTCAGCTATGTATAATGTTCATAGAATAACACTCAGCTATGTATAATGTTCATAGAATAACACTGAGCTGCTCCATGTATAATGTTCCAAGTATAACACTGAGCTATTTATAATGTTCAAAGTATAACACTGAGCTATGTATAATGTCAAAAGTATAGTAACGAGTTATGCATTATGTTTCTACTATAACACTGAGATATGTATAATGTTTAAAGTATATTTCTGTGAGAGGTATAATGTTCATTGAAAAACACTGAGAGAGGCATAATGTTTAAAGTATAACATTTAGATATATATATAATCTTCATACTATAACACTGAAATATGTATACTGTTCCTAATATAACACTGTGAGAGGTTTCATACTCGAGGTACAATGTTCATAGTATAACACTGATGGAGGTATAATGTTCATTGTATAACACTGAGGGAGGTATAATGTTCATTGTATAACACTGAGGGAGGTATAATGAACATATCATAATACTGAAAGAGGTGTATGTATAACGTTCATAGAAATACAATGAGAGAAGTGTAACGAGAGATTAAATACGGATCGATAGGTTTTGAACTTGAAAGCCATATTGATATAACCGTTTGGTAAGATTATAACCTGTAGTTGGGAAGCTGGAATGTTCTATCCGTCCTCCGTAGTAAATTTATTTTTAACATAAAGTATTTAATTCTTAACTATGAATTTATTTCAGAGATATACATCCTTATGCTCGCGCAGTAAAGAGGTTGGCGTTCTTGGGAATGGAAAGAGATCTGTAAGAATTTTTGTTTTCGCCAAGAATGTTCTGTGACAATAAATATTGTGAAAATATTGTTAGGCCTAAATCCTATCTTTAAAAAGTGTAGGAGCAGTTTAAGCTTAAATTGGGTTATATAATGTATGCGAGGTACAGGGCCTCTGACATACACCTACAATGGTGTTTGTATTTCTTTGATCAGTGTTTCCGTCTTCTTGGACTATTTGGTAAGAACTTATGCTTCAGTGTTCATTTCGTATCCATGTGTAGCCACTGATGCTACAGTTTTTCAAGTAAGCCCGACATTGCGGGATTAATTACAGCCCGCGTACTATAACCATAGTGACTTTATCAAAGTTAGCCGGTAAATATGCACTCGTTTTGCCTGAAGGTCACAGCCAAAAACACCGTTAATGCCATATTTGCCAAACAACAAACTGTACTTGCTTTAATACCGTTTACAAATGCCGTTTAGGTAAAATTATTTATTTCCCAGCGGTTATTCAATGCTTGACAATAAACCGCTTTAAATATATTAGTCTATTTAATTTACCATGAGAATATCAGTCTATTTAATATACCATCTGAAGCGTCAGTTTGCTGCTTTCAGAAAACTGACGCTTCAGATATAAACTCGATCTACTGTTGCAGATCTCTCTCCTCAGATCTATTGGTTTCCCCTTTTGTTAAAAGATATTATGTATATTTCAAATGCTACACTAGCTGAGGTCACTTCTCTACACTCATTAGATTACCGTAGACACAGGGATCCCACCTTACTTTATTGCTAAATGTTCAGATATTAAAGAATTAAATAATAAATGACTCAATTACATTATGTTGCTGCAGTTGCTAACAAGCTGTGTGCATTCAATAGGTCTGTTGGTTCTTGACGAGTTTTTGGTGTCCATCCATAATCTAGCTGTATTTTTTGTACTGCTCCAGAAAACCCCATATGTATCCGGAATTTCTGTACCACCTTACTGCAGAGGGCAGAGAGTACAGACAACTCTGTGAATATGTTCATCAATTCGCTGATGATATCATTGACAAGCGACAAAGAACACTGGTAACCGCTTAAGTTCAGGTTTTCTTTCAAATTATTTTTCTGCGAACTTCGCTTCTTTATGCACAAATGTGCTGCCAAAGGCGATTAATAAAGGCAAGGTAACTATTTTTTTAACGAGAGAGATGAAATACGGGCTTGCCATACAAGTATAATATAACTGCATTACTAGATTCAATACTCTAAAAAAAAAAAAAAAATATGACATCATCAACAAATTGCCAAGTCCATGGAGAAAAGTTATAGCAACAAGCACTGGATTATTTACCACAAGATACTGTTTTTTTTAAACTAATCATATAGTATGAAGAAAAAAAAATTCTTTGTGGAGGATCTACTCTGGAAAGCCTGAAATAAATAAAAATATATGGAAACAAATCATTACAAGATCATGTTGAATCCCTCTTTCGTTTCAGTTAACTGATCCAGATTTAGTGCGGAAAAAACATTTAGATTTCTTGGACATATTGCTGGAGGCCAGAGATGAAAATGGAGTTGGATTAAGCAAATTAGACATGAGAGCTGAAGTAGATACATTTCTATTTGAAGGTAACATGTTAAGATAATTAAGTAAATTGTTAAGATAATTCAATACATTACTGCTGGCGATTATGTGCCTAACTCTGAGGGTCGTTGCTTCGATTCCCGGACGGGTTCCAACCTGCAAAATTTTCTGAACTAGAATCTGTTCAAACTAAGAAAGTCCAAAATAACGTAAGTATTGTAATTCCGTATTCATTTATCCTGAGGACTGAACCTACACTCTTAGAAATGATGGTTCTTTGGGGGTTCTTTAGAAAAGAGGGTGGTTCTAGAGGGAAACTATAAGGATAAAACGGTTTTTGATATAAGAAGGAAAGGACGAATACTAGTAACAGTGTGAGGGTTATATAAAGCACCATAAAGGGTTTCACCGGAGCCATGGCATGACTGAAGAACCATATTCTTCTGGAGGGTACTGGAGACTTGACAGTCCCGCCAAACCAAGGTCACGGTCACTATAGTGATACCCGTTGAAGTCTTACACAATTTCTATCCCTATAATTTAGAATTTTAAAACGTTTATAGCTTAACTTGTTACTCTGTAGAATATAATGGGGACACCATAGTCGTAATTAAACATACATTGTCCAGCAACTGGGTTCCTGAATTGGACAAACAATTTTTTCAAATGAATTAGGTAATGCTGACTGGAATTTGAGTATTTAACACAAACTTAAAATTATGATCGTAATTTTGATGATGTTGTAGGGTAAGAAATATTTTGTTGTACAGGTTAGGCAATGCAATGGTTTTGGTGGTTTGGTTAGTGGGTACTGTTCAGACTGAATTTTAACAACAATAATGAATTGAAATTTATACTGATCATTTAAACTGCTTTTTATTACAAAGGTCACGATACTACCGCCAGTGCCACTTCGTGGGCAGCGTATGCTTTAGCCAAGTACCCGGAAGCCCAAGAAAAAGTCTACAGAGAAGTTCGTGGTATCCTTGGATGTCGCGACACGATGGAATGGTTTGTTGTTCTTGTAGTGTGTTCGCAACTGGTAATGGCATGTTATAATAGCATGACTATGTTTACTTCGTCCGTTTATTTCTTTGATTTCTATTCTGTTTAACATTCGCTTCCTTCTGATCCATCCAATGTAATGTCATCAGTCACCTTAGTTACACACTGGGAAAAAGAATTTGTGTGGCATTCATTGATTTTGCGCATGAGGGTGTTTAAGGAGAGGGAGTGAGGTATCAGCAGGAGACATTCCCAATCGAAAATTGTAAATCTAATATTTTGTATTTGGTTTGAATTGTTTGAGTAGAGCATTAACCTGAATTCGGATGTATTGACCAATCCGAAAAGCTATATCCTGTACTGTATTGAGCACGGCGTAAAACACCAATCTATTAATCGATCGAATATTTTCCTACCATTTATCTTCAATATTGTAGCCTTGAGCTTTGTCACCGTGTCTTCAGTATCGTTTCAGTAAGACTTCTCTGTCGTATCACTCATGTTCAATAGCCTACTGTATAATTGAGAGTTGTCGTCGTAGGAATAAGCCTTGCATTCGCATCACTTATCCTCAGAATAATTTTATTGCGCTTAACCATGGTATCTTCGAGCTGCGCCATGGTGAACTTATCACTGAGCATTATTACAGCGTATCATGGAACATCACTATACATCTAATTATCCCAGTCTCTTAAAGATCAGCCACCGTCCTTCTTTGAAAAAAACTGCTGACGCCGACATAGATCAAGGCAAGTTTTGACTACAACTCATTACACTTTTAATATAATTCATCTTGTAGGATAGTTTGACGAAGAAAAGGAATTAAGTACAATCCCTAGTCCATTGGTAATGTAACGGTAGAAACCAAATAGATAGAAAACGTTAGCGACTTTACAATATTTATTGTAAAATAACAACAATAGCAGTGAGGTTACAGTATATAGCATTAAATGACAGAAATACTTTAAAGCGATACTCCGGGCTGCAATAAAATGCATTTATGTAAAACGGGCATCATTTCTTGTGGTCAGTTATGCTCTCTAATTTTCTAATCGAGCTATATCAATTTTATACTTGGATCTTTAAAAATGGGTAATGCACAAACTAAACCTGCGTAGACTTAAAAAATCGGTATGTTATTACAATCTGCAATTTCTTCGAAGTCTACTGTATGAATCCTTAGACACACATTTCCAAGGCATAAAACACGAACTTTTTCCAATTCCACAACTAGAAAAATGATAATAAATTTTCACGTTTTCTCTAATATGACCGACATACCGGCCAAATATCACGTGTATAAATTGAATGTCTTTAATCTTGAAACCAATCTACTGACCGTCACCAAGGTCTCCGCAGTTTCGTGTACATTATCAGTAAATCGTGGATAGGCGAAAGAAACAGATTTTTAACAATACGTTATTTATCGTCTCGATTTGTATTACTTGTGCAATATTAAAGACTGTGCTTGTTTTTGTCCAGGGAAGATTTGCAAAAGTTAACATACACGAGTATGTTCATAAAAGAGGTTTTGAGGATGTACTCTCCGGTGCCTATAATTGGAAGAGCTCTGTCCAAACCCATGGTGATAGACGGTGTTGAACTGCCGGCGAATATGGCAGTGACTATATTCATGTGTACCATACATCATAACCCGGACGTGTGGGAAAACCCGGAAGTACGTAGAACTTGGGTTCAATATACAAAAAGTAAAACATGTAAAATATTGTTGTAGTTAATGAAGAAATTTATTCGATTGTTAAAGACTATAAGATGCAGAATTTTTGGAAACTAATACGATATATACAAAGTCAATCGAAGAAAAAAAATGATGATTATGGTACAACTATTAGAGGGTTTATGTAGACACAGGTTATCGCCATTAAATCTCAACTGACCCCTGTGACCCTAGTGATGAGAACCGCAAGAGGATACTCACGTGATCGCTGCCTTGGTTACAAATAGGTCTTTCCTCTCTGATCTCTGGGGCGAGAAGACAAACAGGACAGCTTTCCCAAGTTCTGTGACATTTAATCGGGAAAATCCTACCCACCACACCCGCTTTTTAAAATTATATTTCTTACATTATGCTTTTTCTCACTCCCCACCTTTGCGGAATCCACAATTAGTCTGATCACCTTTCAGTATTGTAAGGTAATAATTCAAGATATGTATATAACACTTTATTGATCTTGATTAAATATGTCATTTTATAATGACCTTATCATCAAACTTGTGTTCATATGGTTTGTTTCCACAAACATAGCTCGTCTCTGACCAAAGCTGTCGTCAACATAAATAACATAAAATGGAGATGCAGTTTATGAGATACGGGGTTTTAAACTTCTGATTTTACATACATGTATAACCTTTGTATTCGAGGAAGAATAAAGCACACTTGAATGAATGCATCTGAGTATGCTGTAAATCTATTGTCTTCTCTTCTATGTTGTTTAGACATTTCAACCAGAGAGGTTTGCAGAGGACAAGTTTGCCGGCAGGGACCCATACTCGTTTGTGCCTTTCTCGGCTGGCCCAAGGTAGATTTTTCCAAAGCCATAGATAACATAAGCGGAATTTCTTTGATAGTCCAGCTACATTAGATAAACGTTGAGATAGATTGATTCGTGAGTTTTTTTCCTTTTTACTGTTTAATTTATGAGCAGCTTGTTAGTACGTAGGCCTACAGATTTCTTCTTTTGTATAACCACTGTACCAATTCCGTTTCAGGAATTGTATCGGGCAGATATTTGCTCTGAATGAAGAGAAGGTGATAGTATCCAGACTTGTGAACAGGTAAACATGATTTGTTTCATTTTAATTCAACCCATTGCAATGATCCAAGTCTTTATTGCCAACTGTGACGTGAAGCCCATGGTCAGAACATATGTATACGATAAAGGATCACGCCAACTGTGACGTGAAGCCCATGGTCAAAACTTATGTATACGATAAAGGATCATAAGGATAGGGTTTGAACTGAGCCCACAGCAAAAAACGGTTACCCTTGTTGGCTTCTTATTTTCTTCTCATTCTTCGATGCTAGTGACCCCTTCCGCCCTGATTTCTTCATCGGGTGATCTGACAAGCCACCAAAAGAGTGAAACAACTTTAATCTTAATCTTAATTTAATCTTAATTTATTATGTCTTGCCACTTTAACAATATTTGCACCAAACAGACGTCAATTTGGCTACTCTGATTGCATTATGGAACCTGCACTTGGTATTTGATAAGATGTACAAATTTGCGACCTGACAACCAATGTTGTTATGGAAATAATGTACGTCTTGGGTTTTAAATGGAGTCCTCATCTCTTTTTGATCTTCCGTCACAGTGTTGGCCATTATTTATTTTCTACTCAGGAAATTTAGAAGCAATATAATATTGCTTTTTATACTACGTTTAATCCATTTGGAATCTACAGTGCGAACAGAGTATTTTGTTTGGAAAATGAGAAAGTAATTAGCATAGGTATTCATTAATGTTTTAAATTTTCATCAAAATATCACGAATAACTTTTCAAAATAGATGTTAAAATTTGAATTTATAAGTGAAGATTATGGAGGTCAAATTCGTTTCTCAATTAAAAACAGTCCTATAATGTCGAAATCTGATGAAATAAACAGTTCAATATTTTTTCTTTTCTTAGATTCAAACTGGTATTGGACGAATATCATCAGCCAATAGAGGTGGCCGAAGTGGTAATGAGAAGTAGAAATGGAATCAACGTTAAATTTTACCCCAGGTCATAATCTTCTTGCTCATAATCTAACCTTGAGTATGGCGTTAAACCCCAATCCCGAGAAAAAAGTAAAACTTAACTCAACCATCCACATATTATACGACGGTCTCACAAGCTGCTATTCAAATGAACATAGAATCATCTTAAATACTTTCACCGACATACTGTGTAGATTGTTTCCTGAAAATAGTACATTGGCTATCAATCAGACCTGTTTATGCTAGTTGTGTTATGAGAGTAGACATCAAGCCATGTAAAGTTGAATAAAAGTTTGTTTTTTTAATTCTTTACTTCAAGGTGCTGTGAGTGTAAGTTTGTCAAATGTTTTTCGAAAATTTAAGTATAGGTTCAAATAATATGTAACCTCGAGGTTAGTATACCAGACAGTCCGATTTAAGTCTGGTCTAAATTAACCACTTCTTATTTGCCGCATTTAGATCTGGCCTAGTCGAATATTTGTTCGATTGATCGATGTTTAATATTGAACTCATTTGGATTTCACCCCTGAATAGTAACTAGAATAATATGGTGGAAACTAGGCAAGAACCTTGTAAAAAAAAAACAACGCTGTCTCTCTCTGGTATAATCTACTGAATCAGGTGCACAGACGGCGATCTTGCCAAAATGGCTTTTTAAAAAGGTGATCATGAAGAAGTCTAACGCTGGAGGGGGGGAAATGTACGTGGCAACGCAAAAAAACAATGATATTTATACCTTCTCGCCTAGTACATTTAAACGACAAACTGAAATGTGTCATGCGATGGGGAAACCCTAAGCCCAATATGGAGCGGCTTAAACGGTTATTAACCACATACCATTTTAGCCGCTGCCATGCATACGAGAATGTTTTTCGCGGGACAGACACCAGAGGGCTCTATTGGAGACTTGATATCAACAGCCAGTCAAGTTACGATTTAACGCGCTTGTTAGGTTTGAGCTATATTTACGAGATACACAAAGCACACGCACCTGTAGTACAATGTAACAATCAGCATTACAATGTACTAGGGTATACTTAAAAAAGTGCGCGGGTCACAAGTCTGAATCAGGCCAGAAGTAAATCCAGATATCATTAATGAAGTCCAACAGAAGTTACTCGCGACTATAGGAAAAATTCATCTCTAGTTTTTTTGCATCGCTGACTGTAGGCCTTTTGTAGGCCTATACTGAACTTTTTGGCTCATATTATATGTCAAACGAGACTTGAAATCCCCCATTGGCCTTGTTAAATAACCCACTGAAAAAATTAAGTATCTATTGAAAACCAGAGGGATTGCCCCATGCCTCACGCATACCCATGTGACATTTGTCCCTTACTGTTAGAATGCAAGAACGGCATGTTTTCCCTTTATAGCTATTTGATACATGATATGATTTTGAAAACATCGCAACTCCACATGACCGGAAGCCGTGTGAGTTTGTTGTTTCACTGTTTCGCTCAGCAATCCTTCTGCGTAGTTTATTTCTGTCGCTAAGTTCATCAGCTTCCAATCCCCGACATACATTCTCAGGGGCCAATCAGTGTTGGTATGAAGGTTTTGCATAGAAACAGCTGATGCAGGCATATGTTTGGATAGTCCATACAGCGGCGTTTTTCACCATCTGGAAATAAGCATTATGCCTAAATCAATAAGTAAAGGATATATATCTATAAAACCCCGTGTGTTTTTTTAGCGTAAGAACCCCCTTGAACACAATAATAAATTTAAAAACATGGCGGAAACATAACGCTGTTTCTGTGAAAAACAATGCATTTCGCGGATAAAAACTCTCGGAAACACGAGTCTGAAAGGCCGAAGGCATGTTGCTGTACGGTCAGTATAGCGTATGCTATATAACTATGGTATCTAGATCAAACAAACATCAGGTTCTTTGTACATAGAGTTGTCTTTACAAAAAGTCGTCCAATGCACCAGGCTGCAATCTAAATTGCCCAGTAATTACCATAGCATGGTCCGCCAGCAACTTTCCTGAGCTCTTCCAATTGATTAAAACCGGAAGCCAGTTACAGTGTTGGTTCCCAGTCTGCGTTTAAAAGCTAGATGATTACAAAATGGAGCTCTTCATTACTAAGTTTTGAGTAGACACTCATTGATATATAGGCTATTCACGATTCCGGAGAACTTCAATTTTGAATTACTGTATAGGTTCGGGTAAATAACGATAGGAGGACCATTGTTAAACCTGGCCGTCTCAGGTATGCACCAGTTCTTAAAAGCCATCAATTCTCTTGTGGGGATGGCAGGCCAATTTTTGTTATCTTTATAATTAATTTTGTTATTTGTAAACCAATTTATTTCGAGTTAAGACAGATTTTAAAAGCTTAGTACAGAAGGCAAGTTTAATAAATAAAAATAAACATTTTGAAAAAAGCCACTGTTTGTGCAATATTTGTGCGATGCTCTTTCATTCTCATTGCAAGGCGACGTTCGTAAATAAGTGAGTCGCACAATGTTGCTTCTATAATCGTGGGAGTGGTCTTTACGAGATTTTCCACTGTAATTAGACATGGAACTGTGTGAAATGGTAATTCCTTTGTAATATAAGTGAAATACCGGTACCTTTGAATACGACGTTAAACTCCAACCGACCAAACAAACAAAAACAACAAGGTAATGTTCAGTTTTCCAATGTATGCCTGTGCCTTCAAATTCGTACCTCGAATAACCAGTGATCGGCTTACAGTAGCCCATACTGACTGTATCCAATACGCTGGTTCATATAGCAAAGCTTTTCAGGTAAGGGCCGCGGGGTTAGGCTCTAGACTCACATACAATTCTATTGGTTGATCTGGTCACATGAGCATACAGATTTGCGAAATAGCGGAGCAAAGTGTAGACGAGAGGACTGTATGCTCATGTGACCAGATCAACCAATAGATTTT
>JARFOD010146270.1:0-12785 GCA_031763545.1 Mopalia muscosa | reverse complement strand
GCTGCCCAGGCCTACTATCACAAGTTAAATTTTTTTAACTGACGTTTGTACCAGCGGGTGCTATCCTACATGACAGTTACATTTTGTTTAATTGTGAATAAACTATATATAAGGCATAGTTTCCTTGTTTTCTAGATTTTCTTGACAAATTGTGGGCTCTCGTGCTAAGAGCAGAATGTTCAAAGAATGGATGAACAGTAATTTTCTAACAAAACTATTCCTTTGATCGCACAGGAACCGGTTTAGACCATTTATGGTGTGGAATACCGACCTGACCACTACTGCCAACAATCAATAATACATACGCACATGTGATAAGTTACTTTATAAAGTCAAAAATAACATCATGAATGGCAAAATAAAGCGCCAAAATAGTCAGATCAAGAGGAGTCCTTTGCTCTCGGAGTTCCACAAATCTTGTTCTACGCTTAAACTTACCGGCGGAAACCATCGATTTATCTTAGAAACACATATATTAATTGGATCTGAGGCTTTGTTGTTTGCGCGTCGGCCTATCTATACTACGTCGATGTACCGCTCAAAGGTTCGAGTCCGTCTGTCGACCATTGGGTATATAATTGAATCACATAATTTTATGAGATTTCAGCCCTGTTTTCTCCCTATATCAACAAATAGCAGTGTGAAATGGACAATCTATCGTTATTTGATTGAAATACCCATGACCGTTAAATCTCAATCAAACAATTAAACAAACCTATGTCAAGTGGATTATGTTTTTGAAAGATAAGCGTACATATTTATTAACAGTGGACAAAAGGTGGCGTATATATACTGTCTATAAATGAAACCTGTCTTTGTTAAGTATGCTTGTGTTGCGTGAGTCTGCTCCTGCCAGATTTCCATAGAAATGGTATAATTTTTTTCTCCAAAGAGTTCCGTTTTAATTAATCATTTAGGCGAGGTATTGTCTGAAGACAAGCTAAATCAGACGTTAGCAGATGTTTCTGACAATTTATCAAGGTTTTAACATTGCCAGAAACTCTTTCAACAACAATCCACTTCATGAAAATCCCAACATTCTAGATTTTGTTTATAGTTTAGGATACCAGAACACGCAACGACTGAAATACCAAGCAGGTGGTACTCCAAGTAGACGTTAAACAGACAGATAAAGGAAGAGTGCATGGTCTCTAAGTCCTCCGATATGAGCCCTACCGGTTTCTTTACAGATACTACAGTCTTCTACAGATCGATTGATTGATTGATGCATTGATTGCTTGATTGTTGACCAACCGACAGACTGATCGACTGACTGTCTGCGATTGATTGATTGATCGATCGATTGATTGGTTGATCGATCGATTTATTGATTGGTTGATTGATTGATTGATTGATTGATTGATTGATTGATTGATTGATCGATTGATTGATCGATCGATTAACTGATTGATTAATTATTCGATCGATGAATTGATTGATTGATTGATTGGTACAAGCACAATCACACAACGTTGACAGTTTTGTTGGGTTTACCCCAAGTGTCCAGTACTCAAGTAAGCTTCCCTTAGACAGGTATAAAAACATTTCCTGTGTATAAGCATCGTTTTCTTCAAAGGTTTCTCGTTTAATTCTCCACTGATTCTGTTTTTTATAATTTTATTTCATCACGATACCACCATCAATTAATCCAGTTTAGCCATTTTTTTCCTTCTATACAAAACTGTTCTTAGATCTTTAAGTGGCATTAAGAAGTTGGACTGTTCTTATGACCATTTCCGTGGGCCAACTTAGGAACACTCGTTCCATATCGCCATACGTCTTCTTCCCTCTTGGCGGACTAACATCATTCACTCCATGGTTCTTCGAATATGATTGGAACCAAACTCGGCCTGGCTTTTCCTGCAACTATTGCGCTTTTTGAGACAGAGCCCGAATTTTGCCACCTCGTGATAACTTCAGGATTGTGGAATTTACGTCAGATGTATTCAATGATCCCAGAGCTGTGTCATTTTTAATCGAATCCCCATGTCACTTGACAAGGGGATGGATAATATTATTCGGCGCCGATATATATGTGTTGTGATCCACAGTGCATCGGCACTTGTACAATAAGTTACACTGTACATATTGTACAAAAATCATAGCTTTTCGAGTTTGATTTTCGAAACTGGTTTCTGTCTTCCGAAACAAAATCGTACCCCAAGAACAGTGAACTGAATATATCCTTGAACAATCTCTTGCGCTTTCAATCGTTAAGACCAGTTAAAGTCGCGTTAGTTTCGGTTGAGCTGAGGACAGTCTTCACTCGCCAACCTAACGTTTTTCCGCGGTGCCTCGGAGAAAAATCTTTAAATGAAAAATAAATCAATGGACTAAGTATTCTCCGAATGTAGTTTCTTTAATCGTGTATGAGCGGCTCCTTCGATATGGATTATATAGTCAGGAAGTCTATCGTGTGTACAATCCTTCAGTGGTGTTCTAGTTTGGTCTTCATTAATCTAAATTCACTGACCGGAAGCTATGCGATAAGTATGTCGTTAAATCCTTTCTACGGGAGAAGTCTACGCGCCATTAGTCCTATGCACGCTACCCAATGTTTTATATGTTGCTAAAAAAATTGTGAATTTATGCTAGTTTTCACTCTGGGCTCTTTACACGGATAATAATGGAATATACACGTCACAGTCACTTCAACGCCAGATCATTTTGTCCTTTCTTACATCTCTAATTGTATTTTGGGCTTGTATTCTTCATGAACCCTTATTGAAGTAATTTATAAACATAGAAATACCGTGGCGCCCGTATAAATGTTTTGGACATGTGGAGATGTTCAGTCTCACCTGTAATCGTCTCTTTTGTTCTGAAGAAGCCTTTGTTAAATCATAAAGTGTGTTTTTTCTCAGTTTCTAATAACCGATACGGTTTACATACAAGACCCTGTGAAGATGTATGGTTTATAAACAATAGAACTAAAAATAACCTTAACACCGCACCCACTTGATTCTCATCCGGGTATTTAGTACCACTGCATGCAACTTTATACGAATACTTTTTAGCGAAGGGCCTTAGGTAATAATTGTATCTGGGAGCCTCCACTCTCCGGACTACCTGAGACCCCAAGGAATCCACATACCCTTATTCCAATCTGGTGAGCCACCATACACCCGTCCAATGTATACCATCACCTTCAACCCTAATCCCAGCCTAGCTTGGCAGACCCCGCGACAGCAAATACTGAATACAGAGCCTTGAGACGTAGATAATTGCGTAAGAGAGAACTGACACTTGCAAGACTTGATCTTCGAAAGCCGTTTCGGTCATACTTTCTTAATATTGAATACCGTGACTCTTTCGACGACAGTTACAGAAAGCCTGTTAGATGTGTCAGAAGAAAACTGTTGATGTCCTCACGAAATCTTACAGTTGCCGACTGGAATATCGATTTGTGATTCAACGCTTAGTGTAGCCTTTTGCCTTAAGTGGTATAAATTTATACTCTAGATTTTGTCAATCAACAAGATACTTACTTTAAACCTAGTTCTTAATAAAGTCTCACCTTGTTCTTTATATGTATATAAGATGCATAATGTGAGAAGTCATTTGGAGCTATTTGCAACTGTTTCAATCTAGGTTTGTTGTATGTTATTTTTTAATCTATACCATAGGTTGGATATCTATAAAGAATATTTATATGTTATTTTTTTAGGGCTTTAGTCTCCTGGGACCAGTTGGTCATAAGACTATTATAATAGCCAACACCATATTAAATCACTAGTAGCTTCAACTTGATTATTTACTTAGGCCACACAGCGTGGCACGAGAGGTAGATAAATACAGATATAATACATGGCGGTTTACAGTAGAATAGAGCATATATCTATACAAGGATTTTACTACTTATTAGACAATTTATAGCCTTCTACGATGTATTTAACCAAATTTGTTAAAATAATTTGGTGATGTGTATTAAACAGTTCTCTAGTTTTCAATGCGCTAGGATTTGTGTATCAGTACGTTGGAAGACGGAATTTGGGACATATAAAAAGAAAATGGTATCCATGCCAAATTTCTCTTTTATTACAGAGAGTACCATTTTTTAAGCATTTGTCCAGTAGCGGATCATAGATAAACCTTTAACACAGCACGACGTCATCTAATATTGTATTTAATTCATCTCCGTGAACTAAAAAGAAATGCATAGTCTCTCTTTTTGTACATTGAAGCACAGGAAATGCGGTTGTAAAATAATCCTATTTAACACTCATATCCACTCTCTTTTCTGAAGCACTCTACCTATCAAATCTGATTCCTATTCGTATTAATTGGTGTAGCTTTGAATTTATCCATTAATAAGCTTTCGTTCGTTCAGTATATCCACCTATGGAATAAAGTTCAGTTACTATTAGTAACAGTAAACCAGTCTTACTAGATAAAATCGTGGTATATTGTTCTGTTGTACCTGTATATATATGTGACAGCGTTTGTTACTGCTATCCCTGATGATGACATAAATGAACGTGTCTGAAGTCTGTGATAGTAGGCCTTTGCTTCAAGTCATTTGTGTTTTCCATTCAGATGCGAATACATTATTGGTTCGTCGTCAAGCCTCAAGCTGGGCTGTATTGTCGTCCTACTGAAGGTCGTTGACCAGGCTTGTCGTTCGCTCTATATCGATACTGCTTAAAATCAATCGTTACATGAGTACGACTTCAGCACTTCATCCCGAATGATTTGTCTGATTCATTTAACACATAGGCGTCATGAGTTTTCAATTCAGAAATCTTATAACCGCGAATGTCACTTAATTTGGGAACCCCATCGAACTTCATTGGAGAATAGTTCTCAATTCGGTAATTGGATAAACGATTAGTTCCACAATTGGCAATTTAATGGACGGGAAATGTCCACAATTCGAGGGTTTCAGGAACGAATATTCTGAATTCTGACATTTTACTGGCGTTATTTTATGAACACATAGTGCATATACAATTCGGGAATAAGCGAAGTGTTGTCGATAGAAGTTTGACGAAAGAAAACAATATCTCAATGTAGGGATTTCAAGAGAGAATAGTCAGCAATTCGGTGACTCAACCAAGACTAAATTCGGAAACATTGCTAGAAATCATCTCGCGAGTTTTATCAATCATTATTGATTGTTTGTTTGATTAACGTTTAACGCCGTATTTAATCCTATTTCACGCATGTAACAGCCGAATGTGTGAAGGAAGTCAACATCGACCGAAGGGTAGACAAACACAAGGCAGAGGACAAAGACACCACGAACAAACCGGCGCCATGTTACTCCTTCGCTCTGAGAGCAACAGGGTAACAGAACCGATAAATAGTAATGAAATCGGGAATATAATGAGTGAATATTACACTCAAAACGGAATTTCCATTAAAGATACAGTAATCAATTCTGGGTCTTTTCATCAAATTTTATTCCTAGTCTACTATAAAAACTTCAATGAATTTGATCAAGTATTTTTTGCATTGGCTCTGTGGTATATATGTCACCAATTCTTATACGGTGGGACTGCATTTTGACGAAAATCTGTTTGATTGATTCAAATGGCCATATAGAATACACACTTGTTAAACATCTGCAACAAGTTCATTAATTGTGTTGACGTCTTTGTGAAAAGAATTGTCCAGACTCCTCATTAAGCCGGCATGAAGCGCTTTATAATAACATTGACCCGAGTCTAGATTGTACTGGCCAGATTCATTTAGTCGGCCGACCATTCCTAGATCTGCGGCCACAGTTGTACACCCAACCGGAACAAACCTGATTTACAACCTTGTTATTATTGACAGACTGGTCTATCCGCTTTTCTATAAACTGTTGAAATTAAATTGACGTGTTGATTTAAAAGAATTTTACAAAATATCTGGGTTAATTGTTAATGAATGGATTATTTTAACTTTATTGTGCGCGTTGTTTTAACCAATGACTCCTATAAATATTCATTTATGTAGAATGTTAATTTTTCTACAGCTGCTAGTTTACGGCATCTGTTTTTTAAAGTCGGTTCCTTATCCGGGGCCATTCCCTATTGGGGATTGGGGATGCCTCATAAAATAACAGACGTGCTCGCTGATTATTCTCTCCGTGGTTCTTTCCCACACACAACGGCCATCTATTAGTCGTTTGGCCTAACATATTCTCAAATATATAACACTCGCACAGGGATATGGATTGATTAAAACCGTTGACCTATCATGTTTTGGATAAATTCCATAAACAAATTTATACATATACGTCGGTAATAGCTGTGTTCTTTAATATGTTCTTTAATATGCCTATAAAGATGGACAGAGGTACTACCAGCTTCTAAATGCCACTCAAACAAGATATAAAGATTCTACCATGTGATTTCCTCTGTAAAACAGTTTCGAAATATAGGATAGATACTATTGTATCCCTTTTATGTATTTTGTGCATTTTGTCTTGTCCAACCCCAAAACAAACTCCTGTCTTTGTCGTCCACTGCAATGGTTGGGTCAACCTTAACTTTATTGCTGGAGAAATTTATACCGATATTTGTGAAAGTCCATTTCTGTCGATTTAAGACATGAAATACAAAAGAGGATTTTATTCTGACCGGACCTCAGATATATATCGTCAACACAATGTCACTATCTCCATATCTGGGGAAGTACAATATGATTGTACCAAAGGCAAAATATGAAGCAAATGGATCTGTAGCCATAAGCTCGGCTGCAATGATTCGTATCGATTTAAAAGGTTTCGTAAAATATGAAATGGTGCTCCAGATGTCCATATTGGAGTAGAGTAGGCCTACTACACTTAACGTCAGTCGTTTGTAGGTTCTGTTAAAACGGCATGATCATAACCATGGTATGAAGGGCCATATGTGATGTAGTAATATTTGACAATAGCCGTTAAGTGCCCGGTCGTCTTCCGGCAAATTATTTCTGTGTAAATGCGCCTGGGACAGCTGCACTGAACAACACAGTTACTAATCATATTAATATGATTTTTTAAATCAAAATTATTTTAATTTTTATTTTAACCCTCTGAATATGCCTACATTAGCGCATGCTCAAGCAGCTGAAAGTTTCGGTAAGCGTGACATGTACTAAGGAGTTCCCCGAGAGAAACATTGTGACAATTTATCCCTGTCTGCTTCAAAAAGCTATAGATGGTACTGGATAGCTATAAAATGGTTATGTACGGTATCGTTAGTGTACCGGTAGCTGAATTTCTTCTACTTCGAGCATTTGACTATTTAGCGTAACTTAACTCGGCTCTCTTTGTAAAGATACTTACCTAGGTTGACCAGTTACTGTGTACCTTGATCTTGACCTTGTTCAAAAAAAAAACAGAGATTCGATATATATATTCGACTAATCGGATAGGCCCTATTTGTCCTCTGATGAGTTCGATCGATGCACGCAGCGGTTACATCAACAGGCCATTCGCTGTACAAACAAAGACAAAATTCTGAAGTTAATTTTTGTCAGAGATAAAATCGAACGAGCGCACAACCGATGATTAATTTCAACTTAATCGAGAACCTTTTAATTCAAACTTTCAATTCACGAAATAATTCGCAGTCATCAGTCAGTAATCTAGTAAAAATATTGTGTACGGTAATGTTGCCTCCCCTTATAGAACACTCTTCTGTGTAAGGAGTCATGAAAGGTACACTGCATAGTTTGTGTGAGGTAGGATACAAACTAGAAGCAATTTAGAAATAGTTTTCCTCGGCAATGTGCAGTTCAGAATTTTTTTTTCTGTAAATTGTTATGGCTGCTATAATGCATAGCTTTGAAAGGACGTTTGTCATAATTTTAGTGATATCGCTTGTTCCGCACAGTGACGACCAAACTTGTAATCGAATTGATATGACAAGGCGTTGAGAAGTTCCTCCATAGTGACGTAGGATCGGCTACGGTACATTATTCATGTAAACAAAAATCTTGTACAATCCACAAATTCAACGTATAGGATTAAAAGGACAGGTAACTACAGGTTAAGATATAATTGTACAATTTTTTGATAACCACTTCTTGTTTTGTGATAGAACACGTTTCGATACATATGCCTGTATCGTCATCTGGTATAAATGACTAAAAAGAGGAGAGGTTGGAAGCTTTAGCCTATACCAGTATAAAGTTGTAAACTAAACAAAGTCACCTGATTTAATGCACAGTGTGGACCATACGTATGATAAGTTGCATAATCATGGATAAGAGTATTAACATGCTTCATGTAATTATATCTAATCAGGATTATGAAAAGATGATTTACATTTTAATTTCGGGAAATGTTTGAGTCATTCTTCAAAATAAATGGCTGGTCAGGCAGACCTATAGTCAAGATTAGCCAAGGTTTAGAGAGTTTTGCTTTTTGTATTTATGTGTATCAACGGCAAGATCGTGTTCAACTAACAATGAGTCTATCCTGTGTGTCGTATTCTCTGAGAAGTATTGTTTAGGCGTTTAACCAACTCCTACATGACAAGCTGTCTTGTATGAGGATCAATATATGCGTTTTTACCCCAATTAACCAACACAAACAGCTTGTATGTCTTTGGCAAACACATCGGATGCATATTTCCGTTTAGCTGTCCCAGTGTTTAACAAGGACTCGACTGGTGATATCGAGTCACTATTTACTGTTATTGGGAATGATGTAACGATAAATAGTCTGGGTATCAGTTATATCTTAACTGTCTGATAGCTATCGATTTTAGTTTTATATGGGCTAATGTAAATTATGTAATGGACTCCTGACATATGACAGTGTGATTTATGCAGTACGAGTTACGGAGTGGAGTTCATAGCCGGTTAACTTTACACTCGGTCAGTTATGTCATTCGTAGAGGTTGCCAGCCTACAAAAGCTCTGACTTCAATATGTTTAATCTTCAGTAAAGAATTGAGACTGTTTGTGAGTGATGGGACGTATTTGGCTATGAGCTGTGTATTTGTTGCCTTTTTTACCGGTGTGACAAGTCGATGCAATCTGGGATTAGTACACTAATCCCATTATCCCAGGTGCAATTTAAGCAATTCATATGATTCAAATTCATCTATCAGTTATGCCGTTTAATGGGTACACAATGACAGACAATAAATTTAAATGGAATGTTATTTTACGCTGCTAAATTCTGTATGGACACCTGAAGTAGGCTTACATACAGGGTCTTATATAAGTCTAGTTTTACTACCCTAAATATTATTTAAGCTGAAGAATAAACTCAATTTGATACATCATTTTAACGCATCATTAAAAAAAAAAACCCTCCATCCTACGTCTGTTTCTTATGTTTAAGTTTGACAAAATAAATTGTTGGGTATTAAGAAGATTATTAAAAAGTTTTATAGTTGTTGATCAGCACTGAGTCTTATTTTATATTTTCTATATCTTGCTTATATTAAATTTGATTGAAACAGAGTGTATCAATAGTGGCTGTCCGCGTGAGACGGTTCAGTGTCCAAGTTACACCGTGCGTGTAATGACACAATCAGTGTGCAACAATAGGCCAGTTTTAATGGACTTTTGATATGCTACTCATGTTTATAAAATCACTCTGACACTTGCTGGAAGCCAGATGCATTCAGAGTGTATACAGATAAAAGAAAAATCGATATAAACTTATTCGACTGTAAAGATAAGCGACTGCACAATATTATGCGCACAATGTACAGTTTATCAATAATTTAGTTGTTTGGAGCATGGTAACATGTATATTTGGTTGTCTCCATTACTCTGTAACATGGGACCGACATGTTTCCTTGTTGACTTGATTCTCGCCACCAAATCTTATTGATTAATATTTTAAGTTTCCAATATTTTGGCAGGAGGGTCGGGAGGGAGGGAGTTTCTTGTTGTCCTAGTTCTCTAAGAATTTAGGGACAGCATGAAGCCGATCTGTTGGCGATGATTTTTTATTGTGTCCTGTGATAGTCCAATATTGGTCACATGTTGTCTTTGTTTGTTGCTAGTAGCGAATTACTTCATCGATTGAACTGCCACTCTGTCGGATGCCAGTGAAATTACTGAAGTTAAACGACAATCAAACGAATGAACAAATCCAATATTTTGCATGAAGCTTGATCCTTACAAACGTTGATTTAGATATAGCGAAGCTGGCCGTGTCTGTATTATTTAACAAAAAAAAGTGTTAACCTTTTGAAAAAACCTAACTCAATACTTGTTAAAGGATAACAGTAATATATATACAACAGCTCGGTTCGCTACCATCATGCACCTTTGATGGATATGTATGGCTTCATGTGAATAAAAGGCAGGTTGTGAACTTTCTCGGTTAATTTTACTTTATAAGTAGGCAATCAATCAAAAGTACTTTTACATTGACAACAGAAGGAATAATAATGTGTTGATATCCGTGCACTGAGATCGCATCAGATGTGCTTGGAATAAATTGTATAGTTGTTTCACAGTAAAATCGGATATGTAACTACAGCAAAGCATCCCTCGGACATTGATAATGAAGTTGCTCCTAACACAGTATATACACCATACAAGTAAGCACTGCATATACGTTTAGCGTCATCTTCGCGTTTCGTTGTTAGCATCGAGCACCAATCAGATGTTGATGTGTATATCACAGATTGGAATTCTTTTTAATTAAATTAAAATTAAAAAATGTATTTTATTTTATAATATTGTGTTGTAAAGCTACAGAAAAATATCTACGCATTGTGTCTTAAATGTTGTAGAAATTACTTTGATCTTGAGGGGAGAAAAACTGACACAGATACATGTACAACGGCTCGGCTATTTTGAAATGTAGATGATAATATCGTCACATCAGCAGCCAGATTTTATTGAAGTGTTAGTCTTTTTATTCTCCTTTAATCTGTTGCCAAATAAAACTAAGTACCTTCGTGTACAGTCTGAGGCGTTGTCCAAATTCAATTGTTAGATTAAGGTGAGTTTTATTTGTTTGTTTGATTGGAGTTTAACTTCGTACTCAAGGATATTTCACTTATATGACCACGTGCCCGCCCAATGGGTGAAGGAAACCACCCTCGACACCACCGGCAACAAAACAAGACAAGAAGGGACAAATAAAGGACAAAAACAGAACACAATACAGACACCACAAACAGATCGGCTTCCTGTTCCCCTTTAGCTCTGAGAGCACCAGGGCACCATAAAGCTCCCTCCATCCGCGCGCGGATTGAGATGGGATAAGAGATATAGGCTGGTAGATGATTGTGCTTCTTTTTTTATTATGAAATATAGTTGCGTCTTTTAAACTAATTTTTTTTTGTTACTATACATTAGAAGATTTTTTTGGTTCTACATGTAGGTAGGTGACTGGTCTGCTATGAAACCTACGATGATCGACTGGTAGTAGGTGACCCTGGTTCTGTACAGGGTTAACGTGTCGGCTAGCTGATCCTACTTCGATGTATTGTTCTGACACAGATTCGAGTCCCTCTGTAGACATGAGGTCTATATGTAGATCCAGGTACCGTCATTATATAGCACATGCTAAACTGATGCTGTATATATATGCAACAGTCACACAATGTGGATACTGCAATCGTAGGAGTGGCCTTTTACTAGTTTTACATCCGGTTTTCCACTGTATAATTTGGTAAAAAAGGCAGAGGGCCAAGCCGTCGTCCAACAAAAGCAACTCGATTGGCACGGCTTCATATCGGTACATGTCGTTCTTGTTCCATCAGGTGTATACCAGTTTAAGAAAAGGCAGTGAATTGCTTGCACTTCTACAACAAGAGCAGAATCAATAATGCTACAAGTATATGTTTGACTTCATGTGCATTACTATTTTAAAATGTGTTGGAATATATTTCGTTTAGGATCGTAGTAGTTCCCAAAATTTGCTATTTTAGAGTTACAATGAGTAACGTGATGTGAGTCCAATATAGCCCTATCAAATGATGTAACATATGGTGCCCTGGTGATGCGCTTGGTAGACATATTGAAATCGAATAAGATCTCTCCAGCGTGTGTGTGTGTGTGTGTGTGTGTTTGGAATTTTGATCAGACATCCTAATAATTAACACAGCGTATAAACTGACTTGTATAAAAATTGACAAGCTACTACGTGAATACAGATAAGTGTTCCTCCATAGTACAAAGATGTGGGTTAGTTTGAAGCGTTATATACGATAGAGAAATTAAGTTATTATCTTTTAAAATATTTTTTGTGCTTATATTTTCTACATACACGGTCACAATATATATATTTCTATTAAAAAAAACGCATTGACACAGGAAAGAGGCTCTTGATTAAAACCCTGTGTTCTAGATAAACTCCTATAGACAAGTTTCTATAAAGATCTTAATTTCGAGTTGTTATGGGTAACCTAAATACACCTCGAGAGTAAATTATAATCCCGTACTTGGAAAATATGTATTCGATATAGATTGAGAAAAAATCGGCGTGCAATCTGGAATTTCAATGATTAACCAATGAATATGTCGCCAAAGAGAATGAGAGTAACAAGTTGTCAGATTCAGATGGGGGTTTGGCCAAAACTAGTAGGCCATTTTGACAAGGTATAACTTGATTAGCCTGTCTGTAATCAAGGAAATGCTAAATAAACCAGAATGGCTTACTGGTTGACATTAACTGTATATATTGTAAGTTTAATAATCCTACATAACAGCAAAGTATAGTAGGCTAACAACCCCGAAGAAAGATGGTGAATTCGGTTTGACTAAACGTTTCGGTTTATTGCTCAAAATGAGTCAAAATGAATTAATTATCATCCTTCGGAATTGTCCTTTTATTTACTATGTTAAACTCCCCGGTGCTCCAGATTGTCCGTATAGCACGGCTGTGACGTCAT